>SJYC01126148.1:0-31145 GCA_006408675.1 Madoqua kirkii
AACACTGTTTCTACTGTTCCCCATCAAAGACACCATATTAACTGGCAAAATGCTCCTGTCTCTGAGATGCATGCTTTAGCATAAAACCATGAAGATATACAGACTGATACAGCTAACTCTACATAACAAAAACTGATAGCTTTCCAACTGAAACAGCTTGATCAAAATCATCCTAAGACCTTTGAGCCACCCTAAAGATGTACAGGAGTTTCCCTAAAAACTCCTATAGACTAACATCCCTATGGATGTAGAGAAAAGCTACACTGACCTAAAATTGGTCCAAAAAGGACAATAATCCAACTAACAGAACATCATAATGACTTCCCTCCAGGGATTTGCTCTAACCTGTTCTCAGATAACCTTAAACACACTGGGTGAAATAATATTCCTAGTCAATGGGCACCCTATCACCCTCAATACTTCACATTTTCCTGCTATAGTCCTTTAGAGTAGTCAAATAATCTTAGTGATGAAGCTAGATGATTTACCGTATGTTTTCCTCCTTTCTAAACCCCTATTATTTAAGGGCTTATTTAAAAATAACCTACCCTCCCATTCTCCCTGTTCAGCAGCCTAAGGGGAGAGTATCAATTACTCCAAGGTCTCTAAGCCACAACTAAAATGGTTGTATCTAGGTTTCTTTTGTGTACTAAGTTGCTTCAATCATGTCCAACTCTTTGTGACCCTATGGACTGTAGCCCTCCAGGCTCCTCTGTTCATGGGATTCTTTAGGCAAAAATACTGGAGTAGGTTGGGATATCCTGACCCAGGGATGGAACCCATGTTTCTTACACCTCCTGCATTGGCAGACAAGTTCTAAAGAACCAGTGCAGGAGGTGTAAGAGATGCAGGTTCAATCCCTGGGTTGAGAAGATCCCCTGGAGGAGGAAATGACAAACCACTCCAGTATTCTTGGAGAATCTCATGGCAGAGGACCTTTGTTGGCTATGGTCCATGAGGTTGTAGAGTCAGACATGACTGAAATGACATAATGCACACACACACACACACACACACACACACACACACACACGCACACAACCAACACATAGGATTCAACAGGGACATAAGGTTTCCAGAGATAAAATGCAACTATTTTGTCCTCAGGTTCATTATCTAAGACTTGACATCTCCCTTGAGGGAAAATAAAAACTCTATCTCCAGAGCACATCAAGACTTTTCTTAATGATCTTATATATGAAGTGAAGAGACAATTCCAGGGATTTCTAGAATTGGTGGTTACTGCAGGATGTGAATTCCTAAATTTCTCTGCTATAACATTACCTTTATGCAGTGTGACTAAAGAAACTGTGTTGAACCCCTAAGGACTTATCCTATTCAACAATATCTAAATCCTTAAAATTTTCCCTTTCTTCCACCCTACTTGGAACTCCCAAATTATCCTTGCCCTTCTTGTTATTCAAGAGTGGCTGGTTAGTGACAAGTTGAGAGATAAGAATATTCACATCAGCACTGTTCACAACAGCCAAGAATGGAAGCAGCTGAGTGTCCATTGACAGAGGAGTGGATGAAAACAATGTGGGGTGTGTCTGTGTGTATATACACATGCACATACATACATATATTCATCACTTCCACTAGCTTTGTTCTTAGTGATGCTTTCTAAGGCCCACTTGACTTCACATTCCAAGATGTCTGGCTCTAGATTAGTGATCACATCATCATGATTATCTGGGTCGTGAAGATCTTTTTCGTACAGTTCTTCCATGTATTCTTGCCACCTCCTCTTAATATCTTCTGCTTCTGTTAGGTCCAGACCATTTCTGTCCTTTATCGAACCCATCTTTGCATGAAATGTTTCCTTGGTATCTCTAATTTTCTTGAAGAGATCTCTTGTCTTTCCCATTCTGTTCTTTTCCTCTATTTCTTTGCATTGATCGCTGAAGAAAGCTTTCTTATCTCTTCTTGCTCTTCTCTGGAACTCTGCATTCAGATGCTTATATCTTTCCTTTTCTCCTTGGCTTTTCGCCTCTCTTCTTTTCACAGCTATTTGTGAGGCCTCCCCAGACAGCCATTTTGCTTTTTTGCATTTCTTTTCCATGGGGATGGTCTTGATCCCTGTCTCCTGTACAATGTCACGAACCTCATTCCATAGTTCATCAGGCACTCTATCTATCAGATCTAGGCCCTTAAATCTATTTCTCACTTCCACTGTATAATCATAAGGGATTTGATTTAGTCATATCCAACTCTTTCCAACCCCATGGACTGTGGCCCACCAGTCTCCTTTGTCCATGGAATTCTCCAGGCAAGAATACTGGAGTAGGTAGCCATTTCCATAACCTAGCAGTTCTAATATATGTATATAGCTGGATGTTCAAGAGAATTAAGTACAGATGTTCAAGCAAAAACTTGTACACAAATGTTTATAGGGGCACTAAAGCCAAAAAGCTGGAAACAACCCACATGTCCATAGACTGATGAATGGGTAAACAAAATGTGATATATTTGGAACGTTATTCCAAATGGAATATTATTCAGTCGTAAAAAGGATGGCGTTCTGATGCATGCTATGACATGGACAACACTATAAGTGAAAGAAGCCAGACAACAAAAGGCCACACACTGTATGATTCTATTTACACAAAATATCCACAGTAGGCAAATTTGTGGAGGCAGAAAGTAAATTGATGGCTGCCAGGGGCTAGGGGGCTTCCCTTCCCTGGTCCAGGAAGATCCCCTGGAGGAGGGTATGGCAACTCATTCCAGTATTCTTACCTGGAGAATCCCATGGACAGAGGAGTCTGGTGGCTACAGTCCGTAGGGTCACAAGGGGTCAGACACAACAGAAGTGACTTAGCACACACACACATGCACACATGGCCTGGGAGGAGAAGATAATGAAGAGTGACTGCTTAGTAGATAGGAGGTTCTTTTGGGAGTGGTGAAAATCTTCTGGAGCTGGATAGGGTGATAGTTATACAGCACTGTGCATATACTAAATGCCACTGACTGTACACTTTCAAATGGTTAAGATGTAAATTTTATCTTACATGTATTTTATCAGCTTTCCTTGCCTGGAGAGCCAGGAAGAGGAGGAAGGACCCACGGTGGTGGTCAGGCTGGATTGCGAAAGAGCTCTCAAATTATCCCAGAGATGGTAGGGAGTCATGGAGGAATTGTAAGCAGAGCCCGTATCTGATCAGATTTGCAGTTTTCATGTTCTTTGAACCTACAGATGTTCCAGGAGGCCCCCCAAGCAGCTGTAACGCAACCCAACTTCATTCCTTTCTGGACCCACACACATAAATTAAGGGCCTTTCTTTCGGTCAGGCACCCTGGAAACAGATTTGGGAATTTGCATGTGGGGAGGCCCATGGGGAGAAAGCCAGAGCAGCCTGCAAGGCGGGTGAGGGAAGCAGGATGAGGCAGAGACGAGGCTGCACTGGGATGTGCTCACAGGAGGCACAACTGCTGATCCCGTGGGGAGCTCTGCAGCTGGGTTGTCAGCGAAAGAGGCAAGGGGCCCGGGTCTCTGTGCCCCTCCTTGTTGACTAGTCATTGTATGCAGACTGCCCTGTGGAGGAGACACAGACTTGCACCCGGCAGCTCCCTTCATCAGAGGGCAATTCCTGGGGAAGGACTTAACTGTGAGCAGTCAGCAGACAAGCTTCCTGCAGCTGGGGGCGAAGTGCCTGGGTCCTGCAAGGGGATTTGGGTGGGACCCCACAGCATCCATCACAGGCCTCCCAAGCTCAGAGCTCTTAACAATCAAGTGTTCATTGAGATCCACCCTTTTCCCTAGTTTCTGCTCCCTGCCCCTTTACTCCAGGGGGAGCCAGCCCTCTGCAAAGTTCCCCTCAAGGGATTCAGGACATCAGCTAGGACATAATTCCTGTCTTTCTCCCTTCTCTTTCTCCAGTCCTCCTCTGCCAGGGACCACCTCATCACTAGGTGCTATCACCGGAGCTGCTGAATTCCTCCCCCAATACCCCACGTGGTTGCCCGGATGGAAACAGAGCTACATGGTGATCTTCTCCAGCAGAAGGGCCCCTCCCCTTTGTGACAGACTCCCCTAGAGGGACCCTAAAGACCTCTTATGCCTCTGTTTCCAGGGTTAGCTCCTTCGCTTGGCGCCTGCTGGGCTGGGGAGTGACGGTACCTACAGCAGTGGTTCTCAGCCTTGACTGCCCAGCAGAAACCCCTGGGAAACTTAAGAAAAATATCAGTGCCTGGGCTCCACCCCAGGCCGATGGAATCAGAAACTCTTAAGGGAGGGGCCAGGCACTGGGAATGCTTGTTCAGTCTCCCTTGGCAATTCAAATACCCTGCCAGAGATGAGAACCAGTGACCTCGAATATTTTTTTAATTTTTTAATTTTTTTTTAAAAAGATCAGTCAGGGAGAGTGGAGGACAGGAATGATTTAGGGGAGAGAAGTGAAGATTTGAGCTTCAGTAGAGCTGAAGGGAGTGGAAAAGATGAGGCTAGAGATTAAGAAGGAGAATGAAACCAGGGTTGGAGGAGCAGGGTTTAGTTGGAAAAATCTCCTGGAGAGCCAAGAAATGCTCACATTTGGGCCCTGCTCCCCAGGGATCCTGATTTAACTGGTCAGGGTGGCTAAGCCCTGGAGGTGTGGGAGGGTATCAACTGACCCAAGTGATCCTGAAGCACAGGCCAAGCGAGAGCCAGAGCTCTAGGCCATGTGACTGCCCCTGGCCTGGCAGCGCCTCGGAGCAGGTGTCCAAGGTATCCAGGTGACCTCCACCCAGTGGTGAAGCCAGCCGTGTTTCTCACCACCTGGCCCCTGGAGTAGGTCTTGAGCAACCTCAATTTCCCTCCAGTCTAAACTCTAACCCTGGCATGCCCAGCCTGCCTCCTGGGGACATGTCTGAGTAGCTTCTCAGCAGGATGTGGCGTGAACAGCTGTGTGACTCTTGTTCTGGGCATCCAGCGGGGCTGTCTACCTTTCTCACCAAATGTTGGGTTTACCCAGTTCAGCGTTTTCTTATGCAGATGAGGTTTTTTTTTGTATTTTTTTTCTTTTTTTGCTCAGAAAGAAAAGAGCTATTTTTATCAAGATAAATGTAATAATGATTAAAAAAAAAAAAACATTTTCCAGAATATGAAGTAGAAAATGAAAATCACTCTTAACCCCAATACGCGGAGCTTTAAGATATACCATTAAGAAAGAGCAAAGCAGCAAACCAGCCCCTGATGGCTGAAGCTGGCAAAACTCTCACAACCGGGCCTTGGTCTTGTGGACAAAGAATGTCGCGTTCCATGCTCTTATTGAGCATATCCAGCTCCACAGAATACCCACAGTAGCCAAGCCATTGTGAAGATCAAGAAAAAAACCCCTCTGTACTCGTGTCTGCACGAGACAGAAACAAAGCATCATCCAAACCAAAAAATAACCAAACACTCCCCTATTCTGGCTTATAGGCTACTGTTGTTTTGGTTTCTGTAATATCCATTTATTTAGCTGCGCCAGGTCTCAGTCGCGGCACGCGGGATCTTCCGTCTTCATTGCGGCATGTGGGCTCCTTAGCTGTGGCATGTGGGATCTAGCTCCCTGACCAGGGATCATGTTTCTTGCATTGGGAGTGTGTAGTCTTAGCCGCTGGACCACAGCGGAAGTCCCTGCTGTTTTTGTTTTGTTATTACCAATTATAACCTCATTCCATTCATCTTGATGCAAGTTATTAAGACGGCAAGTCATAAAATTACCCCCACTTCCCAGCAGCATCCAGTCCAGAGCAAAGCCCCGCTTGCCTGAACCATCCCCCAAGTCAATGACCACAAGGTGAAACCTGATACTAATTCCTTTCCAGCAGCTTCCTCTTGAGAAGCCCCTCACTGCCCATAAACCCCACTACACATGTGCTCCTGGTGTCCTTTGGGTGATGAGCCCTGACATCATAGATTTGGGGATATATCCTTCCAGACATTTTTTTTTTCTTTGACTATAGATATATTTTTATTTAAAAAATGGAAGACTATAATTCTATTTTATGATCTGCTTTTTGTCAAATTAACAACCTCTTAAGAAAATTATTTTCAACAGCTGCATCTCTTGCTGTTCGGATGCTACAGACATGCTAATACCACTTCCTGTGTGATTCTATATCTCTCTGGCCACCTGATGCGAAGAGCTGACTCATTGGAAAAGACCCTGATGCTGGGAAAGATTGAGGGCAGGAGGAAAAGGGGACGACTGAGGATGAGTTGGTTGTATGGCATCACCAGCTCAATGGAAGTGGGTTTGGGTGGACTCCGGGTGTTGGTGATGGACAGGGAAGCCTAGCGTGCTGAGGCTCATGGGATCGCAGAGTGAGACACGACTGAGAGACTGAACTGAACTGAACTAAGCCCTGTGAGAGTAGGCTCATGTGTGTTTTTTTTCTTTTTAAAGTATATTTGCACCCATTCATTAGCGATATTGGTCTTTGATTTTCTTCTTTGCACAGTCTTTATTGTCTCTATCGATTTGTGTCACATTTACTTGAAAAACAGAATTTGAGATTTGTTTTCTTCCTTTGCAGTGTGTGTTTGTACATTCTCAGTCACGTCCAGTTCTTTGCGACCCCATGGACTGTACCCCGCCAGGCTCATCTGTCCATGGAATTTTCTAGGCAAGAAGACTGGAGTGGGTTGCCATTTCCTTCTCTAGGGGATCTTCCTGACCCAGGGATTGAACCCAGGTCTCCTGCATTGCAGGCAGATTCTTTATCATCTGAGCTACAGGGGGTTTCCAAGTTGTCTGGTGCAACCAAAAAAAAAAAAAAAATATTCTAAAGAGTTCTGCTAACTTCAGGACTGACAAGTTCATGAAGGGTGACGAAGGGTAGGGAAAGACAGCGATTTAGAGAGAAATCTCTTAACCTCCTCGGGGAAGCATTTCTCTAGACCCCCTTCTGCTTTGGGGCCCTTGCCTCAGGCTGGGTAGGTATTTCTCATACTCCCAGGCACTCCTCACTGCCTGTCACCACCTCTCCCACCACCTTGGTCCCTGACTGACCCCCTTGCCTCCACTCATCAGGGACTAAGTTGCAGAGGGGCCCATGGATAGTATCAAGTGAATAGTGGCCACGCTTCTGGTGATTAAATTCTGCATGGAGCAGTAGGGAGCTTCCATTTTCTTGACCTGGAGCTGCGTGTCCAATATGGTAGCCCCCAGCCACATGTGGCGTTTACAGTTTACATTAACTAAAATAAAATCCAGCTCCTCAGTTGCACAAGCCACATTCAAAGTACTCAAGGGTCACATGGCTATGCTATTGGACGGTCCCATAAGTGCCAAAGAATTAATGCTTTTGAACTATGGTGCTGGAGAAGACTCTTGAGAGTCCCTTGGACTGAAAGGAGATCAAACCAGTCCATCTTAAAGGAAGTCAACCCTGAATACTCACTGGAAGGACTTTTGCTGAAGCAGAAGCGCCAGTACTTAGACCACCTGTGGCGAAGAGCTGACTCATTGGAAAAGACCCTGATGCTGGGAAAGATCAAAAGCAAAAGGACAAGGAGGAAGCAGAGGATGAAATGGTTAGATAGCATCACCAACTCAATGGATGTGAATTTAAGCAAACCCTGGGAGACAGTGGAGGACAGAGGAGCCTGGCGTACTATAGTCCACGAGGTTGCAGAGAGTTGGACATGACCAGGTGACGGAACAACAATAATTACAGCATAACATTTCCATCTTTGCAGAAAGTTCCACTGGACAGGGCTATCTAGAGGTTTCTCACTAACACTAACAAGGCCATAGGATAATTTTGTATGTTTTAGTAAGAGGCACCCCTGCCTTAAGACACCTTACCGACCCCTGCAGGGAAAAACCAAGCAATAAATACTCAGATTTACAACCATGCGGTATGTGACATCCACTGTTGTACGGTACACAGCCCGCTCCATCACATGCAGCAGTCAATGAAAGTCCTTCATTGATCCTTTGAGTTTCATTTCTCTCTGCCTTCACCACTTCAAACCATGGCCCCTTATCTTTTCCTTTTCCTTTTGGGGTACAGATAGGCTGTGGTTTGCAGTTGGTCCTTGTTATTAATTTCCTGTAACTGTTGAAACAAAGTACCACAAACTGGGTGGCTTCAAACAACAGAAATGAATTTTCTCACAGTTCTGAGCAAAAAAGAATCCAAGGTCAAGTTGTCCTCGAGACTGCATTCTCTCCAAAGTTTCCCTTCCAGCTTCTGGTGGCTCCAAGCTTGCTTTGGCTGCATAACTTCAGACTCTGCCTCTGTCTTCACTTGGCCTTCTCCTCTGTTTGCGAATTCTCCTGGCCTTCTCCTCTATGTTTGCAAATTCTCCTCTTCTACTTTTTACGAGGACATTGTCATTGGATTTAGGACACAGACAAATAATCCAGGATGACCTCATCTCAGGATTCTTAATGATATCTGCAAAGACTCTTTAAAAACAAGGTCACATTCACAGGTTTTGGGGGCTAGAACAAGGACATATTTCTTGGGGAGCCACTCATCAACCCACTAGAGTCCTATTGTATGAGTGTCTTAATTGTAACCTCTGGAACAGGAGGGAAGGGGGGAGGAGATAACCTTTAAGAGAATGACATAGTCATTGTGGATACAACATAAACTGATTAGAATCTACTAGACCCAAAATGGTGGAAGGCTTGACTTCCAGTAGACCTTGAGCCTCATTATACACTCACTGTAACATATCCATATGCTGAACAACACCCCCACTGGTGCTGTGACAGTTAGACCGACCACAGAAGGCCAAAAAGGGGGCAGTGGCCCAGTTCCTAGAAAGCCCCACCCCTTCTCCAAAACAGACGGACAATCCTCTCACTCATTAGCCTAAGAATTTACCCAGCCCATAAAAACTAACCACTAATTTTGGGGCCTCTTGCCACCTGAGATGGCCCACACTCTGTGGAGTATGTACCTCTCTCAATAAATCTATTGACACTTCCTATCACTTTGCCTCTCAATAAATTCTTTCTACACCGAGACACAAAGAAGCTGATCTTCATTAAGTCCTGAGACCAGGTGTGTGATTTCAATGAAAAGACAGTGGGTTCAAGTCCCAGCTCATGGATTCAAACCTCAGAGTTTGGGCTGGGTTTGAATTCCATAGGAGTTGCACAGTTTCATCCCACATGAGACCAGGTGTGTGGCTTCACTTCCATCTGGATACACTCAGAAGTCCTCTGACTGATGCGCTTTTTTCTGAACTATTTGGACCCAAACCAAAGTTCCCTCATCACCAGGAGACACGGCCCTTGCTCTAGGCAGCTGTACCTCTTTCAGTACAGCAGAGGGTGACTTGCTCCTTTCCACCTCAGAACCATCTGCAGGGGTCCCCACACCTTCTCAGAGGTGATGTTCACTCCGTGGGAGAGTTTCCAGCCTTCCAAGGCCCCTACACCACCCTGTAAGGACAGCTTTGCCCAGCCAGCCCACTGAGGCTTTGGAGGACAGTGCATCAATAAATATTGGACTGGAGACGTGGAAGAAGAGACAGAAAATAATCATAATAGTAATAATAAGACAGCTGCTAATACTTCCATAGCACCTACCATGTACCAGGTACTATTTTAAGTCTTTTACAGCTGACAACATTGCAATCTCAACAACTCAGGGCTATAGATGCTCTCATCCCCACATCAGAGGCGAAGGATCAGAGGCAGAGAGGGATTGAGGATCACCCCCAAGTCTGAGAGTGTTCAGAGCCAGGATGGGAACCCAGGCAGTATGGTTCCAACGACCACACTTCAGAAAAGACGTTGCGTAGGCTGGATGTTTCTGGAGTCTCAGAGGAGTTGCAAGCTGTGACAGAAGAAAGGGGCTTCTGAGAAATGCTACTGAGTCAACCCTCAGCAGAGGAGGTGCAAGTAGAGCTTGGAAGTCCTTCTTAACGACGTCTGGTTAACAAACATCTGTGAACAGACTTGGAGCCAAGAGCCACTGGGCTGGTATTACCACGTCCAGCCTCCATCTCCTCCCATTTTCCCCATCCAGCCAGCACATATGCGTGAGTCAATAAAGGAAGCTCATGACTGGGAGAAGCAGAGCCTTCCCTCTCACCTCCCAGCCCCCACGCTCTCCCCACCGCACTCAGACGTTTTTTTCTTCCTACTTCTGTGAGGTGCTGAGGGGGTGGGATGGTGACCCAAGGGGGCTGGAGTGCCAGAGACACTCTGAGAAATGCCCAAGGTGAAGAAGGCTTGAGCCCTCAGTGGGAGACATCTTCCATCCAGCCAGCACATATGCGTGAGTCAATAAAGGAAGCTCATGACTGGGAGAAGCAGAGCCTTCCCTCTCACCTCCCAGCCCCCACGCTCTCCCCACCGCACTCAGACGTTTTTTTCTTCCTACTTCTGTGAGGTGCTGAGGGGGTGGGATGGTGACCCAAGGGGGCTGGAGTGCCAGAGACACTCTGAGAAATGCCCAAGGTGAAGAAGGCTTGAGCCCTCATTGGGAGACATCTAAGAAGGACTAAGGGGCAGGGACAAGTCACACTGTGGGGCATCACGGCGGCCTATATCCTCCAGTTTAACCAAAGTCAGCCAACCACACAGGCTGTTTGAGGCTGGTTTGCAGTCTGTCAGGAATTACCGAGAGAGCCGTCCGAGAGCAGGGACCAGGGACAATCCCCAGCGCACTGCCGAGACTACCACAGTCTTGCCCAAGAGCTCGCTCGGCTCTGTGAGAGGAGGGTTGAGAGGCCAGGAGATGGGGTTCCTGGCGTGGACACAGAGAAGTACAGCTGTTTCCTTTCAGCATGATTTTCTAGTCGAAATTTCAGTCATGAGCCGTCTTGCGGGTAGCAGAGGAGGCAGGAACTGAACACAGTAGAAAAAGAGTTGACAGTAGACGTTTCCTCCTGAACTAGATCGGAACTCTCCTGGGCTGCAAAGAGCACAGAATGGACCCAGGTTTAGCACTCAGAGAGGTCTGGCTGGGAATCCTGAGGCTAGCATTTCTGTGTGACCTGAGAGAGATTCCATGACCTCTCTGGACCTCAGTTTCATCTTCTGTAAAAAATGGGACTAAAAGCATTTCACAGGAGATGCTTATCAAAGCCAGGCTCTCTCACAGGCTGTCCTTCATTCCTTCCTTTCTCAGCACCCCAGGGAGTGCTCCCATCCAACATTGCAAGCTGAAACTTCCCAGGGCAGGCCTGCCCCGCTTCCTCCCGCCCTCTCCCCTCCTTGTTCGCTGGGAAAGGACACAAGAATGGCTCCCACACAGCTCTGGGAGGAAGGCCCCTGAGCAGGGCTAGCAGAGCAGGGGGCCTGAGGGGCTGGAGGGTCTTTGGCTGGCCCAGAGCCCTCGGGCAGGCAGGCTCCACCTACCTGCAGGGGAGAGATCGCAGGACCCTCACTCAGGGGTTTCCCCAGAATCCTGGGGAGCAGACCCCTCCCCAGGGTACCTGTGGGCAGCACACACAACTAGTCACCCAGTAAATGCCCATGGATTGGCACTGCAGCCTTGCAGGAAAGGCCCATGGGCATTCGATGACCTCAGCCCCAGAGAATGTGGGGCAATTCAGCGTCGGGCCTGAAGGAGAGGTCAGTGCAGGCTGGCCCGTTTACAGCGCCAGCTGAGGTGTGGCTTGGGGGTCAGGGCTGCCTCTCAGGCCCACGGGAGGTGGCCTGCGGTGTGGTCGGGGGCCCTGGCGCACTTGTGGATGTGTTGGCAGCTGCCTGGAGAAGCCTGAAGTGTTTCCAGCTTGTTTTCCAGGCTTCCTTCTGCAGCTGCTGGGCTCTGCCTAATCCCTCCAGGGAGTCAGAGCTCCGAGAAGAGGCCCAGGGCCTTTTCCCAGGGCCCTGGGAGGCAGGCCTGGAGCCAGAGGCCTGGTCTCCCTGGAGTCCCTGACACAAGGCACCAGGCAAACAGGCCAGACTCTTTTCCAGAAGTCACTTCTCTGCCTTCCCCTACTGGAGTGGATAGGATGCCCATCCAAGGTGGCCAGATTGAGCAAATGAAAATACATGATGGCCAGCTCAATTTAAATCTCAGTTCAACAATGAGTAATTTTTTTTTTTCATATAGGTATGTCCCATGCAATATTTGGACCTTGCTTTTATACTAACAAAATGCTCCTTGTATTATCTAGAATTTACATGCAACAGGCCACGTTGTATTTTATCTGGCAACCCAGCCCCACCTCATTCTTTAAATTCTAAGAATATCCCCCTCTCTGCTTCTTATCTGGGAGGAGATATTTGAACCTTAGGGCACCCTGGTTATTTTTCGTGTTCTTGTGGATTTAACTTGGTTTTAAAACTCTGGAATATCACTGACGTTTGTAAACATTTTTGAAGCTGATCTATTTTATTAACTGGCTCAGACAGTAAAGAGTCTGCCTGTAATGCAGGAGACCCACATTCCTGGGAGAAAGAAATGGCAACCCACCCCAGTATTCTTGCCTGGAGAATTCCATGAATAGAGAAGTACAGTCCAGGGGGTTACAAAGAGTTGGACTGACTAAGTGACTCACACTTTCATTTTTCATTTCACAGTCACTTACTGTAATAAAAACCTCCGAAAATTTTTAAAAATCAAAAACTTCCAATGGATAATTTATTTTCCTTCACATTTCTTTCTTACTTTTGTTACTCTTGTATGTTTTGGAAATGCCCTACTAGTATATAGGAAAGCATCCTATTCATACCTTATTATCGGTGCTAAAGGAAAATACTCTTTCCCTTTCTCTTGTGTTGCTTTTAAGAAAAGCCCACCTTCCACCATGTGCCCTGTTTCCCTTTGAAAAGGGAGGCTGCTAAGTTGGTCCCATCTCTCTCAAAAGGGGAGCTCACAGGTGAATGACAGACACGCCCACGTGTGTGGACACCATTGAAATTACTCTCTGGACTTAGAAAGTCCTAAGGACCAGGGCCGGAGAAGATCTCCAGCGAGGCATGCTTGGGGCTTTGGAAATGTGTCTCATCCACTTTTGTCTCCTGTTTCTTTTCCCACAACCACCCCCTGCCTCCACCCAAAGCATTCTGAGCAGCAGGGCTGCAGCATCCCATGGCATAGGGGCAGACACAGGCACAGAGGCTCCAGGGCTCTGCCTCTGGGCGTCACGGCAGGGACCTGAGTGCGTGCTAGTCGCTCAGTCGTGTCCGACTCTTTGCGACTCCATGGACTGTATCCTACCAGGCTCCTCTGTCCCTGGGATTCTCCAAGCAGGAATACTGGAGGGGGCTGCCATTCCCTTCTCCAGGGGCTCTTTCTAACCCAGGTCTCCTGCACTGCAGGCAGATTTTTTACTGTCTGAGCCACCAGGGAAGCCCCTAACGCAACACAGAGGCTCTTAGCACTGAGGGTCTGCCCTGGCAGCCCCCCAGCCCCTCCAAGACCCAGCTGTTCCTCTGGGTCCCTGGGGAAGAACCTTTGGGAACATCCGGCCCTCTCCAGGCAGCACCCTGGCAAGGGCCCAGCCTGGGGCCTCCTTGCCTCACAGGGGAGCCAGTGCCTGCCCTGCCCAGCATCCTCTGACGCAAGCCGTCCTCAGCCATGCCAGGCAGGGCCTCCTGGGCCAGCCTGCACCACTCCCTCCCTCCTCCCATCTGCCTGCCTCCCTCCCAGGATTCCCGAGGACTTTGTCAGGAGTGCCTCACACCGACATCACACCCACCTTGGCTCACAGAGAGTGTATCTGCCACTCAGGGGTGGTCTGGTGAGCTCCCAGGTTGCCACCTGGGCAAATGACTTAATAGCCCTCACCCACCTGCCCCACAGCCTTGCCGGGAGATTCCCCCGCTCCCCCATCTTACCTCATCTTCTTCCATTTCTTAGGGAGCGAAGTGGCTAAGCTCCCAGTCTCAGATTGAAATAGCTGGGTTCTAACCCTGGCTCTCTAACCCACTAAGTGGTTGCTTGACCGCTCAGTATCTCCGTTTTCTTACCTGTGAAAGGGAGGTCATCATCAGCTCTGCTTCCTAAGGCTACTTTGAGGATAAAATGAGGCAAGTAAGCAGCATGTAAGGAGCTCAGAAAAATTCCTGGCACATAGTAAATGCTTATTAAACGTGAGCTGTTCACCATTTTCTAGACTTTCCAGACATCTTCTGTGGTCACCAACGTTTGGTCTCTGCAGCGGGCAGCACAAACCACCAGGCACTGAAGGGGGGACAAACAGCAACGTGGCTGTTCTCATCCTCTGCTTGCGGGTCCCCTTGGAGAAAATCTGAAAGCACCTACATAGTAGATTCCTCTTGTGCTTTGCGGCCACTTTCCCATGAATCCTTTGAATGCTCTTCCTGTGTTTTGGTAAAATCCCACATTAGACGCCCATCCTTCCCAAGGTGAGAAGCCAGAAACTGAATTTCCCAGCCTGCCCTGCAGCAGGGCACAGGTTCATGACCCAGGTTCCACCACTCAGATACATTCACCAGAGACCTGGAAGAAGCAGGAGACTGCAGGCACCTCAGAGGCAACTGACTGGCCTTCATACTTTCCTATATGTCTCTGTAGAGGTTGTTATGACTTGAAATGTGTCCACCTCCCAGAGAAGAAAGCACACTGGAGTCCTAACCCTTTGTACTTCAGAACGTGACCTTTGTTGAGGATAAAGTCTTTCCAGAGATAATCAAGTTAATAAGGCCATTAGCTGCTGCTGCTGCTAAGTCGCTTCAATCGTGTCCAACTCTGCGACCCCATAGATGGCAGCCCACCAGGCTCCCCTGTCCCTGGGATTCTCCAGGCAAGAACACTTGGAGTAGGTTGCCATTTCCTTCTCCAATGCATGAGAGTGAAAAGTGAAAGGGAAGTCACTCAGTTGTGTCCGAGACTCTTCGCGACCCCATGGACTGCAGCCCACCAGGCTCCTCTGTCCATGGGATTTCCCAGGCAAGAGTACTGGAGTGGAGTGCCATTGCCTTCTCCGAAGGCCATTAGGGTGGGCTCTAATTTTATATGAGTGGTGTCTTTATAAAAAGGAGAAATTTGGACATACAGACACACAGGGAGAACACTCTGTGAAGACGCAGAAAGAAATCAGGGTGACTCAGAAGGAACCAACCCTGCAAAGACCTTGATCTCGGATTGCTAACGTCTAGAACTGTGAGAAAATAACATTTCTGTTGCTTAAGACACCCAATCTGTAGTGCTTTGTTAGAGTGGCTATAGGAAATGAGTGCAGAGAAGCTCCCAGGCTTTTGTGTCAAATGTAAGCTCCTGAGAGCAGGAAGTATTGTTTCTTTTCTGGCACCTAGATGGGTGCCCAAGAAATATATGTTCAATACATAAATGTCCTCTTCATAGTTCACAACACAGGACAGAGAAAAGCCCTATGTTCAAAGACTGCCCACTTCTCCACTACCACCGGCTTCAGCGGTGGTCAGGGGACCATGCCTGCCCCTCCTGCTTGCAGAGGCCGCTGGGCCCACCTGATGCAGTAGGGTTGCAGGAGCTGTGTGGACCGCCCTGCGACCCTGTGGCTCTCGGCCTGACTGACTGATGAAGAGAGCATAGAAAAAGTATTCTTTTCATTTGATTTTTACCTTTTTTACTGGAGTAGAGTTGATTTACCAACTCTTTATTGTAAAACCCAAAGCCCACCAGGCCCAGGGAAAGTTTCAGTAACTTCCTGACCCATCCTTTTCCCTGGCAAGGCATAGCCGCCCCAGGGGATCCATGAGCATCAGCAAAGATGTACTCTGGTCAGTACAATGATTCTTGTTACACATTGCTAGGCCTGACTTCTTTAGGGCCTAGTCTTAACTTCTTTGAGGCAACGGCCTGGGGGAAGTGGAAGGGTCTGCACAATAAAGTTGACTAGTCTGAGTATGGTTGGGTGGGACCTTCTCTCATTTAAACTGGGAGCTACTGAATGTGTGTGGATGTGTGAGCACACCCATTAGTATGTCTGTGGTGGGGGAGGGGAGGGGACCTTAGAAGGCTCTTTCTCAGAGGAAGAAAAGTCAGATGCCCATGTCCTGTGGAGTTAAGCCGCCTGTCCAGGCCTTTCTCCATCTTCATGTGCAGATCAGAGGATAAGGAGGGCTGAAGCCACCCAGACGGGTCACCAGGAGTCCACAGTGGGGTGGTGGAGGCCACACCCAAGGACAGTCTGGGAATGGGCCTCCTCCTCTGTCAGGAAATGTGAGCCTCCCGCTTGCACACCGGGCGGGCGTGTCCCTCACTTGGAGCTCTTGTGCCCAGGGGGGAGAACGCTGGCCCTGGTTTGTTCTGGCGGTTGCCCAGGCCCTGCTCACCTGCAGCCACCCCACCCAGGGGCTCCCTGCCTTTCTTCTCCAGCCACCCCACCCTTCCTCCCAGCTGGCAGCCGCCCAGTGGAGGGCAGGGCACTAGGGAGGAGGCCTGGGCTCCGCCAGAAGGGCAACCTCAGGAGCTGCTGGCTGGAGATCCAGGATGACTCCGAGGACGGCTCCTGGCCAGGAGAGGACTCTGGGGCTGGCTCCCCAGGACAGCGCGGCGGCTGCAGACAGCCCCCACCCCCTGAGTAGCAGCGCTTCCTGCTCACCCGGCCCGGGTCAGGCAGGAGACAGCACCATCCGGCTCGTTGCTGAGGAGACACTATCACCCGAGGAGGTCCACGATTATAGCTTCAACCGTTTGTGTTTCTTTAAAAAATTAAAAAAGTTTGTGTTCCTTTAAAAAATTAAAAAAAAAACCCCACGACAAATCTCATGCTTGTTGGAGTCTTCCTCCTTCACTGTCAGCTCCCGTTATGAATTTGTGGCACTTTCTGTTGAGAATTAATTACATGTTGTATGAAAGATACAGGGCTTCCTTTGACATTTCTTTCCCTTGATGGGCCCTAACCCTTTCAGAGGCCTTCTCGAGCTCCCTCCCAGTGCTGCGGGGAAGGCCTGTCTGGCCCGGGCTCCCCAGCTCCCTACTCAGCCTGAAGGCTGGGGGCCTCCCCGAGCTGGTGAGCGGATGAGGATCCGCCCACCCAGCTCTCGTTTCCCATCCACCCAGGCCAGAGCGCTCGGGATTACAACACAGCACAATGGGAAGGTGTTACGGAAAGGTGGCCACGCACTTTGCCCACCTTTTTTTGTCGCCCCCGCCCAGCCTGTTCTCCTCCCACACAAACAGGTCGGGTCAGGCACAGGGCGACCTGCTTCCTGAAGCCTGAAGCCATCACTCTAGAGAGGGCCCTGGGAGGGGACATGCCCCTTCCAGGCTGAGGCAGAGTTCCACAGCTGCTGAAGCCGTCAGTTCTTTTTTTCTTTTTTTAATCATGGCTCCCACATGTAGCTGTCTTCATTCTCGGGATATTTCCTTCTCCCAATGGTTCATCTTTTCTCCCTGAAGCAACAAGTGTGGACTAATACCCTGAATGCTGGCCTCCTTGTGGTGTTGAGTTTCACCTACTGACGAGATGGCTAATTACACAGCTGCCTCCCTTCTCTCCCCCCAACCCGAAGCTACAGCTCCTCTGGGTCTCACAAGTCACAGCCCACAGGACCCAGAGGGTGTGCTCAGCCAGCCCCTGTCCTAAGCCGGCACACACCTCAAAGTGGAGAACCTTGGGTCTTCTAACATCGTTCCCCTAAACCGTTTGTTAAGGGCATCTCAGTTCAGTTCAGTCGCTCAGTCCCATCCAACCCTTTGCGACCCCATGGACTGCAGTGCACAAGGCTTCCCTGTCCATCACCAACTCCCAGAGCTTACTCAAACTCATGTCCATTGAGTCAGTGAAGCCATCTAACCATCTCATCCTCTGTCGTCCCCTTCTCCTCCTGCCTTCAATCTTTCTCAGCATCAGGGTCTTTCCAGTGAGTCAGTTCTTCCCATCAGGTGGCCAAAGTATTAGAGCGTCAGCTTCAGGTTGTGAGTTAAAAGTGATCACACCCGTAATTACGATGCTGAACTAACGGCATGTGGAATACACACTTGGTAATAGGGCAAAGCTTTTCCTGTGGGCCGACATTCTCCTGCAACTCCTTTTCTTAATTCCAGCCGAGGTTTGGGACTTCCCTGGTGGCTCAGACAGTAAAGAATCTGCCTGCAATGCAGGTTAGACCTGGGTTCAATCTCTGGGTCAGGAAGATCCCCTGAAGAAGTAAATGGCAACCCACTCCAGTGTTCTTGCCTGGGAAATCCCATGGACAGAGGAGCCTGGCAAACTACAGTCCACAGGGCTGCAGAGAGTCGGACACGACTGAGGGACTAACACTTTATCACTTATCAGGCTAGAATCTGGAAGTTAACTCATTTTCATTATTAGCCTAACATAAATTAAGACACACCACCTGCTGTTGCTTAATTCCAAAATAAAATATAATTATGACTTTTCTATTATTTTGATATTTGATTTGCAGCTTTCTGTCCTAGGGACAACCAAGAGTGAACTTTAGAAAAAGAATAACTTCTCTGTTTATTTGGTTTTATTCCTCAAAAACTGATGTGAGAAACCATGCTGGATCCATGCTGGATTACTGATGAGTGGGTATCCCTAGCCTCTAAGATAAGGGGAATTCAAACTCAAGTGCGCAGAGCCTGTGAGAATGCAAATTCCTGGGCCCAGTTTAGTAGGCCCGGGGTGGGGCCTAGAATTCTGCATTTTAAAATAAGCATCATGGGTAATTCTGAGGCAAGGAGCCACCCAGCTACATGTTGAGAAATTCTAGAGAGGTTATGGCTGTGGCTTATAAACACAGAAATCAGCTGGACACCCAGCAGCTGCTACTCTCCTCCCAGCTAGAACTTTCCTGGAATGTATATTCCAGGAAACTATTTTTATATCTATTTTTAAAATAACATTAGGGCTTTTTTCTCCTTGGTTATCAAGCTAATGCAGAGAACATATATAGCTCCATAATAATAATTTTTTTTAATCACTCATAATCTCTCCTAAGAAAGGGGGAGACTGTTAACATTATATTGATTCTTTTATTCCGTGTCCATTTTTATTTTTATTTTTTTTCCCATGTCCATTTTTAAAATAAAGTTGACAACATACGGAATATATCATTTCACTTTTTCCATGTTTCAAATTTTTTTCCTGGAGATATCATTTCTAAAATCTATTAGCACCCCCTCGTGTGGGATGCAGCTTATTTTAATAACCATCCTTAACTGTTGGACTTGAAGTTGTTTCTAAATAAACAACACTAAGAAGACCTCTGTGCATTAAGTTTTGCAACATTTTTGCTGCTTTTCTCCAGCTGGATTCCTAGTGGTGCCTCGCTGGATTAAAGGATATGAGTGTTCCTGAGACTCCTGATAGGTGGATGCTAACTTGCTGTTTCTATCTGCCCCCTTGCCGGCACAGGGCAAGACACCCATGTTGACTACCCTCTTGGCCTGTGCAGCAGCCTGTTTATCAAAGGCATCACTCTTACCACATGTTACGGGCTGAACTGTTTTTTCTTAGAAGATACTGTGAAATCCTAAACCCCCTCCCCCCAGCCAGTACCTGTGGATGTGACTTTATTTGGAAACAGTCTTTTTGCTGGTGTAATTAAATTAAGAAGAGGCAATTAGAGGACTTCTCTGATGGCCCAGTGGCTGAGACTCCTTGATGCCAATGCAGGGGGCCTGGTTTGCTCTCTGGTCAGGGCACTAGATCCCATATGCTGCAACTAAAGAACCTGTGTGCCACAACTAAGACCCGGTGGAGCCAAACAGGGTGGCATTAGAGATAAAGAACCCACTTGCCAATGCAGGAGACATAAGAGACATGGGTTCGATCCCTGGATCAGGAAGATCCCCTGGAGGAGGACACAGCAACCCACTCCAGTATTCTTGCCTGAAGAATCCCATGGACAGAGAAGCCTGGTGGGCTGCAGTCCATAGGGTAGCACAGAGTTGGACACAACTGAAGCAACTTCGCATGCACAAATAAACAGAAATAAATATTAAAAACAAACAAACAAACAAAGAAGAGGCTATTAGGGTGGGCCCTTATTCAGTGTGACTGGGGTTCTAATGAGACTGCCATGTGAAGATGCACACAGAACGCCATGTGCTAACAGAGGGAGAGATTGGGGTGAAATAGCTGCAGGCCAAGGAATGCCAAGGATTGCAGGAGGTGTTGAAAGAGCCTAATAAATGCTTATTCCTTGAGTCAAATCCAAGAGTTTGAAGAGCTTATATTCTGAGTACCCCTGTGCCAGATGAGATGTGTCCCTGAGGGAAAACACTAAATCAGACCCTGCTCCAGTGGGTGATGGGTCCCAGAGCCTCGTGTTGGGCCCTGGACTCGCGTGAGGGCCCTTCCTTGGAAGAGACAAGGAAGTATTCTACCCAGAGTCTCAGAGGGAGCAGAGCCCTGCTGATAACTCCAGCCTATAGAATTCTGAGCAAATACATTTCTGTTGTTTTAAGACAGCCAGTTTGTGGTTCCTTGGTTATGGGGTCCTAGAATATACTATACACTCTCTGGACTGGTGTCAGATGGGCCAGAAAGAGCTGAAAGTGAAAGTGTTAGTCACTCAGTCGTGTCTGACTCTTTGGCATGCCATGGACTGTAGCCGGCCAGGCTCCTCTGTCCTTGGGATTCTGCAGGCAAGAATACTGGAGTGGGTTGCCATTTCCTCCTCCAGGGGGATCTTTCCGACCCAGGGATTGAAACTGGGTCTATCTGCATTGCAGGCAGATTTTTTTACTGTCTGAGCCACCAGGGAAGCCCAGAAAGAGCTGAGGTGAGATGCAAAGGACAGTTCTTACTCCCTCTCTCAATGGTACCCAGTGCAGCCCGTCAATCTGTCCTTCCTGGGAATGCGATCACTCCCATTCGCAGGAGCAAGAGTCCAGGGCCCGGTGTGGGGCTGTGGGCCCCATCACCCACCGGAGCAGGGTCTGATTTAGTGTCTTCCCTCAGGGTCACATCTCACCTGGCATAGGGGCACCCAGAACATAAAATTTTCACTTTTCCTTCAAACTCTTGGATTTGACTCAATGAATACGCATTTATTAGGTTCTTTCAACACCTCCTGCATTAAAGGCTCAAACATGCCAATGTCTGGGCAAAGGTCATCTTCGTCACTGATTAGGCCTCAGAATAATTCGTTATCAAGTTTCTCTCAGGCCTGAAATCCACCACTGGCTGGCAGGTTGTGCTGCTTTTAAATTCCTTACCTCTCCTAGAGATGTTGGTCTTTTTGTTCCAGTGGCTTCTGAAAAATAGCTCAACATTCTCTCAGTTTGACTTTCTTGACCCTGGACAGAACCTAGACCTAAAGAACCCCAATGGAGAAGATTATACACTTAAGGAAGTTGTTACCCCCAACAGCTAAAAACCATTTAATTTTTATTGGAGTTGGTTTACAACGTTGTAATAGTTTCAGGTGTACACTGGGCACCCTCTAGGCTGTCAATCACTTCCTCTGGGTCCTCCAAAGAGCCCTAAGAAATAGGTATAAGGATCTCTATTTTACAGGAGAAGAAACCTAGGCACAGACAGATCAGCAGGTGGCCCAAGGTAGTGGAGCTCAGACACAGAAAAACCAGAGCTAGAACCACATTTTCTCACACAGAGGGTCCCTGGCCCTCTGCTCCACTGGTCAAGGACAACTGGAGAAGGTTAGCTTTTCAGTGGCGTGACAAGTGCTACCAGGCGGTGCCAGATGTTTTGAGGAGCTACGCCAAGCCCTTTGAGGGTGTTCCTAGTTTGGCTTGGTTTCCTCTTCAACTTTTCTGGCATGTGCAATGATACAGCACTTGGTTACATGACTCCCTGAAAACAGACCGATCTCTGCCAATTCGTCTCCTAATTTCATATCTCATTTTCAATATATCCATTCCCCAACAGTTGCAAGGAAAACGAGTCCTCCAAATGCATACGAGGAATCTCATATTCAACAACATGCTTGGAAAACGTTTCGTGAAGGAAGGTAGCCCCTACTTTATCTGTTATAGCATTGCGGAATTTACACATGACATGTTAGCTTCAGTTAGGGCCACGTGTGTTCCTGGGTGCACATGTATGGTCAATGGGCGGGCTGGCTTTAGTGAGGTACACTTAGGTCCCATCGACCCTCTATCTAGTGACTCAGTCGAGTCCGACTGTTTGTGACCCCATGGACTGTAGCCCGCCAGGCTCCTCTGTCCCTGGGATTCTCCAGGCAAGAGTACCGGAGTGGGTTGCCATTCCCTCCTCCAGGGGATCTTCCCGGCCCAGGGATCGAACCCCGGTCTCCTGCATTGCAGGCACTCCTTACCACCTGAACCACCAGAGACGCCCATAGGGAAGGTTCTAAGGGGAGGCACATAGGCTCTTCCTGCTGAGCAGCTTCCAGGGGTCCATCAGGTGAACAAGCCAGGGTCACAAAGGCTGAGCTGAATCGTGAGGCCAAGGGCAGAGTGGGTCAAAACTCAGGATGAGGCTCTCACGGAGGCAGCAGACTCAGTAAACAGGAAGCACCCTCAGACACGAAGGAGGCTGCCAGGCCAAGCATGGAGCAGAAGAGGAGGAGCTGACAGCTAATTCACTTCCTCACGCATTCCACCAGGAGGGAGTCGCAAAGATGAAACTCTGGGCCTTCTCAGCAGGCCTCTGGGTAGAGAGGGAAGCTGAAGACAGCAAAACCTCTCTCTCGCAGGCCAAGCAGAGCGTGGGAAGGGTGACAGCGCAGGTGCCAAGGGCCACAGGCAGCAGATCAGGGAGTGGGAGAAAAGAGATCGACAGAGGTCATAACTGCCTCTCTCTCTCTCTCTCTCTCTCTCTCTCACACACACACACACACACACACACACACACACACACACACACGAGAAAGCAGAATCTGAAACAGTGGAGGAGGCAGCCCCTACCGAGGGCGTTCTCAGCATGAAGAAAAAAAAAAAGTGGAAGTTGGGGGTTGCAGTGTTTGTGGCCTCAGTATCCGGCCAGAGGCCCCTGCTGCACCTGGCCTCTGCTCCCAGGATAAACCCAACTTCCAGCCTACCAACTGCCCCCGAAGCGCAACCACCCAGGGGCCAGGACCGTCTGCTCTTAACTAACAGTGCCCATGAGGATCCCCAGCCAGTCCTTCTGCTCTTGGATGCCACAGGTCTCCGCATCTTGTCCTCAACAAATGAGACCCCCTGGTTTCCCAAGAGCTGTCATTTTTACCTCTTCTACAGAGGTCCAGAGAACAGAACTTCCCAGGAGTCCAGCTCAATGTGGTTTTGACCCGGTGGGAATGAGCCGCCCACCTGCACACTTGGGAGAAGGCTGTGCATGAGGGAAAGGGGGCCGGGAGCTCTGCTCTGCCTGGGTCTGAATGAGGGTCACACAAGGTGAGAGGCAGCTCATGTGGTCCCGAGAGGCCGCACTGACAAACAGCTCTGCACAGACCCGGATGGGTTCTGGGCACCCAGCTGTTGTGCTCCTTCTGCCTGCAAGATGAGACCCGGACACCCCCTCCCGGGGTTGGCATCACTTGCTGAGCCATGGCTTTGGAAAGAAGGGCAAGTCAAATCCCGGAAAGAGATTGAGAATGAATTCCAGCTGGAAGCCCCCCACCCACAGCAGTTGTATAGGGTGGGGTGAGATGAGATGGACTGGGAGGGAAGGAAACCCAGGTGCCTGTGGAGGTCTGTTGCCTTTCTGTCTTCCTGGCTCCTCTCCATTCCTTCCTGTCTGACAAGGGCAGGGCAAAGGGTCAGGGAACTCCTAGGTGCAAGCGGGTGCTCTTTAAAAGGTCATTTGTCCTTGAGCAACCTAGAAACCTTGTGGCTCAGCTGGTAGAGAATCCACTCGCCATGAAGGAGACTTGGGTTCGATCCCTGGGTTGGGAAGATCCCCTGGAGAAGGCAAAGGCTACCCACTCCAGTATTCTGGCCTGGAGAATTCCACGGACTGTACAGTCCATGGGGTCGCAAAGAGTGGGACATGACTGAGTGACTTTCACTTTCACATCCTAGAACCACAGGAGGCAGCCTCTCAAAGTGGTTGCTAAACCCAGACAGTGGCAGATCATTGCCTTCAGAGACTCCAGCCTCTTACCCAGAGCAAGAAAAGCCCAGACTCCACTTTCCTTCTTGCGGCTAAATCCATTTTCTCTCCTCAGGATTTTGGCCTAGTACCTCAGGTAACAGGAAACTCACCTTTCCAAGGACTGCAGTTACGTCCTTGGCGGGTTCTTAAGATTTTCCTTCCTTCCTTTTGTGCTTCCTTTTTTCTTCCTACCACTCTCCTCTCCTTCACTGGATGTCCACCCACCCCCAGTTTACTCAGCCTCTCAGTCGTGTCCGACTCTGTGCGACCCCAGATACAGCAGCCCACCAAGCACCCCCGTCCCTGGGATTCTCCAGGCAAGAACACTGGAGTGGGTTGCCATTTCCTTTAGTCCAGGGCATCTCTGCAAGGCCACCCCTGGGCAGGCAGGGCCGGCCCTCCAAGGCTCGGCCAGAGCTGCTCCCATCAGAGGGATCTTGGGACACGAAGGTCCCCGGCTGGCCTGGGGCCGAGCGTGTCCACCCGCGGCGCATCTCCTCCCCCAGAAACGTGGCCTGGGGCCTTTCCCAGCAGCGGCCTCTCCCTCCCCCACGCCTCCTCGAGCCACCCACCCCAAGCCGGCTCCAGCAAGTGGCTCTGGGCGCAGGTTTCCTCTTCTCAGCGTCCCGACTCGGCGCTGCGCGCTCGGGGATTGCGGCTGCCCGGGCGCCCGTGAGTCACGGTGCGTCACCGGAGCAGATGCCCCGGCGCGGCTGGAGGCTCCCGGGCTCCCGCTGACTCATCAGAAAGCCCTGCCGCGCGGCCCGGGAGGCGGGAAGCCGGGGAGGCGAGGGGGCGGGAGGAGGGAGCGGCCCGGGTCGGCGGCCGCCGAGGTCATCTGAGGCGCTCAGAGCCGGAAAACCCCAAGGAGGCGTCTGCGGCAGGGGGAGCGCTGGGGTGGGCGCGGCCGAGGGGAGCAGGGACCACTGGCCAGCTGCCGGGGTCACCTGCGGCGCGGGCCGGCGGCGGGCGACCGCAGGAAGGAACAAGACCCCACACCGCCGGCACTGGGCGGGCCGCCTCCGGCACCCCCTCCCCTTCCGCGATCTGGCCGTGCGGCGCGGGACCCCGGGGCGGGTGGGCTCCAGGAGCATGCGGTCCCGCGGCACCAGCGCTGGCCGCCGACGGCCCCCCGAAGTGGCGGAGTTCCACCCCCAACCCTTTTTAAGACTTCTGGGGGGGCGGGGGTGTCTGTGGGAAGAGACCGCACCAGCATGCAGGCCTCCACGCCCTCGTCTCCCGCCCCGCTCTCTCGACCCGCCCCTCCCCCGAGGAAACGGCTCGGGTGCTGGGGACACCACGTGCTAGGTCAAGGCCTGGCCTCGGCTCTTTCCTGTCGCTGCCGCCCAACCGCAAGCCCCCCACCCCCACCCCCCAGCCCCGGCACTCAGAAAATAGAGCGGCCGGGCCACGGAAGTAGCAGCAAGGGGCCTGAGCGGAGAGGGTTGATCTGTGTGGACTGTCCACTCTGCCTTGGAACAGGGACAACTTCTGTCGCATTCAGGAAACGCGTGCAGTCCCTCCAGGCAAGGCGCCCCCATCCCCAGGGACAGGCGGGGCAGGAAGAAGCCACAGAGGGTCCCTGTGCTCACAGCCCCCGCCCTTCCTGCATCCACAGGCTGGCTGGGAGACGACCCTGGGCACACCCTGGCAATGACAGACCGGGAAGTGGGGCGGGGGAGGGGGGCGCGGGCAGGGACAGGCGCTTACAGAAGCCCCCGAGAGGAGGCTTCCTGGTGGAGCTGGCATGAGGGCAGGGACCTTGAAGAGGAATGATTTGAACAGATGGGGGAAAGGACATTCCAGACGGAAACAAATGCCTGGAACCAAAACCTGGAGAGGGAGACAGCGGGCGAGTTCTGGGAACAGCAAGCAATCCAGTTGGACTGGAAGAACAGAGGCTCACAGAGCATCGGGGCCTGGCAGCACAGAGTTGGATCTGAGAAGCAGGCCCCGTGGCCCAGAGGGGACCTGGAGCTGAGGGGTCCCGCCCCGGCCCCCCGGGGCACCGAGTCATGCCAGTTCCCAGACGGATGGACTCTTGCCAAGAATTTGTCAGCTACAGCCGCAGGAGCCATCCTGCCTTGGATGGCTTCTATTAGCTGGCCTCTAATGCAAATCCTCCTTTGTTCAGATTTCAAATACTTTCCTATTCTGTTCTTTGATCACACTCTGTATTGATTTCCCTCAGGATTTCTCAACCCCAACAGCACACTGAAATTACCTGGGGGTGCTTTAGAATACACAGATGGTGAAGCATGGGCCCCATTCCCACCAGGTGATTTCACTGGTTTGAGGTGTCCCAGGTATCAGCATTCTTTTACTGGGGAGCCAGGGGTGAGAGCTGCTGATGCAGATGGTCACCATCGAGAGGGTCCAGACTCAGACAGCGGCCCCCAGGCCTGCAGACTTCCCAAGTCCAAAAAACCCCAAGAGCCACACTGACAAAGATCTCCATGAGCAGTTGGACTCCCCAAGGCTGGAGGTGAAATGTGTTTCCCAAGCATCCACTCTGCAGCTGAGGCCAAAGTTTCCAACAGGAAGGGTGGGTGAGGCTTCTTTCTGTTTGTTTCCCAAGAGCCAACTGGCCTTTCAAACCAGTGATAACCACCAGGGAACCTCACCAGTGGGAGGACCAGGCAGTGATAGGAACTGTAGCCATTTCCCGTCGACAGTGCCACATGGCAGCTGGAAGGGGCCCTAGGTGGAGGTGGCACCACCTCCTGTGACACTCACTGGTCCTCAGAGGTGGAGGAGGATCCAGCTAAGGACAGGCTGGGAGTGCCGGGCAACAGGTCCTTTGCTTTCTTCTGGGCAAAAAGAGGTGATGTTTCCCACCTCCAAGGTTCTTCAGAATGGGTGTAGTTTTCAGTAAGCATTCTTTTCTTCCTGTTTTGCTAGGAACTCACACATTGAGGGATAATGTCCCTATCTGGGCCTCTCAGCTTTCTCAGCATTTGTCCACAGGAGGACCCTGAAACCCTAGTCAGGGATAAAGGAAGGTCAGGTCGAGGAGCTTGGCAGTGGCCCATCTCCTCCAAGGGAAAGGCCATCAACTAACAAGGATCATGGAAAAAGCAAGAGAGTTCCAGAAAAACATTTATTTCTGCTTTATTGACTATGCCAAAGCTTTTGACTGTGTGTATCACAATAAACTCTGGAAAATTATGAGAGAGATGGGAATACCAGACCACCTAACCTGCCTCTTGAGAAATCTGTATCCAGGTCAGGAAGCAACAGTTAGAACTGGACATGGAACAACAGACTGGTTCCAAATAGGAAAAGGAGTATGTCAAGGCTGTATATTGTCACCCTGCTTATTTAACTTCTATGCAGAGTACATCATGAGAAACCCTGGGCTGGAAGAAACACAAGCTGGAATCAAGATTGCCAGGAGAAGTATCAATAACAGATATGCAGGTGACACCACCTTTATGGCAGACAGTGAAGAGGAACTAAAAAGCCTCTTGATGAAAGTGAAAGAGGACAGCGAAAAAGTTGGCTTAAAGCTCAACACTCAGAAAATGAAGATCATGCATCTGGTCCCATCACTTCATGGGAAATAGATGGGGAAACTGGAAACAGTGTCAGACTTTATTTTTTTGGGCTCCAAAGTCACTGCAGATGGTGACTGCAGCCAAGAAATTAAAAGATGCTTACTCCTTGGAAGAAAAGTTATGACCAACCTAGACAGTATATTCAAAAGCAGAGACATTACTTTGCAGACTGAGGTCCGTCTAGTCAAGGCTATGGTTTTTCCAGTGGTCATGTATGGATGCGAGAGTTGGACTGTGAAGAAGGCTGAGCACTGAAGAATTGATGCTTTTGAACTGTAGTGTTGGAGAAGATTCTTGAGAGTCCCTTGGACTGCTGAATCTGAAGGAGATCAGCCCTGGGATTTCTTTGGAAGGAATGATGCTAAAGCTGAAACTCCAGTACTTTGTCCACCTCATGTGAAGAGTTGACTCACTGGAAAAGACTCTGATGCTGGGAAGGATTGGGGGCAGGAGAAGAAGGGGACGACAGAGGATGAGATGGCTGGATGGCATCACAGACTCGATGAAAGTGAGTCTGAGTGAACTCTGGGAGTTGGTGACTGACAGGGAGGCCTGGCGTGCTGCGACTCGCGGGGTTGCAAAGAGCAACAAGACTGAGCTACTGAACTGAAGTGAACTGAACACGGAGGTGCAGATATATAGCCTTGAGCCTGGGGAGGATCTACAGCTCCAGAAAGAATTTCTTGACAAAGGGCAACTTTGCCAAAAGGACGCATAAGAGTCTGTGAAAGTGGGAGATTAATCCTGAGCGCCCAACCCTGTCACCACCAACCAGTGTTCCCATTTGACAGCTGAGAAAACTGAGGCCGAGTGATACTCAACAGCTTGGTGAAGCAGCCAGACAGCAAGTGGCAGAAAGCTGGGACCGGAATCTGAAAGACCAACAGTCAAATGTACTGGGGCAAGCCCTCCCCGCCTTTTGATTCTAAGACCCTAGGGTTTTTGAGTTTTTCATATCAAGCCTTGCTCACAATCAGAGTCTTAGAAAGGCAACACTTGAAAACCCAGAGCTGAGGTATTTAACCCAAGGAGAAGGTGGGTCATTGAAATGCCTGTGCACTCTTCGCCCTTTGAATCCTCACCACAAGAAGAAAACTATGAAGGGTAACCAGTGTTGGTTGGTCTCGATGCGAGCCTACTGGGAGGTGGATATCGACTTTTCCCATTTTACAGAAAAGGAAACCAAGCAGGGCCGACGTTGGGAGTGGACGCTGGCTGTATTCTTACGGCATAAATTCCTTCCCCGGTCCCTGAGGGTGGCCTGACCACCTACGGCGGACCCGACTGGTGACCTGGCCGCCCTCCCGGGCCAGACTCCCCGCGGCGGGTTGGCCCGGGGCACAGCGGGGCGGACCAGCCGCGGGAACGGAGGCGGCGCGCGCGCGCACGCACACACGCGCGGGGCGCAGGGCGGGGGCCGCGGGCGCCGGGAGCAGCGCGCGTCCCTTCCCCCTCCCTGGGAACCCGGAGGGCGGGGAGGGCTTGGCCGCTCCCCGCCCCGGCCGCCAGGTGCCCAGAAACCCGGCCTCCTCCTCCCGCCCCCGCGCCTGTTCCCGGCGCAGCCCTGGACTCGGCGGTCACGTCTCCCCATCCGGCTCCAAAGTACGAGTCAGCCAGCGGCCCGGCCGACCCCGCGGAGGGGCGGGGGCAGGGGAAGGGCGGCGCCGGGGGCGGAGGGGGGCTGGCGGCCGGGGCGCGCGAGGCCCTCTCCGCCCTCCCGCGCGGCGCGGGCGGGTCTTGCCAGGAGCCCGGCCCGGCCCTGGGGGCGAGGCGCAGGCGAGGCCACCGCCGGCTGGGGCGGGAGGCGGGGCGAGGGAGAGGCCCGGCGGGGGAAGCCAGGAGGCCGCGCCTCCGGAGCGGCGCGCGGGCCGGTGTTGCTGGGGAGGAAAGCGCGGCCGCGGCCCCGCCCGGAGCTCCGCTGGCGCGGCGCCCTCTACTGCTGCGTTATAGAACTGCACCGAGCCTCCTGCCCGAATCTACAGCTACGGGGCGACGACTGCGGAGGGGAAAGACGGATCTGGTCTAGTTCATTGATATTGCTGGTTAATTAAAGATCACCATTCTCTTAAAGAGAATGGACTATAAAGAAAGCTTAGCGCCGAAGAATTGATGCTTTTGAACGGTGTTGTTGGAGAAGACTCTTGGACTGCAAGGAGATCCAACCAGTCCATCCCAAAGGAAATCAGCCTTGAATATTCACTGGAAGGACTGATGTTGAAGCCGAAACTCCAATACTTTGGCAGCCTGATGCGAAGAGCTGACTCATTGGAAAGACCCTGATGCTGGGAAAGATTGAGGGCAGGAGGAGAAGGGGACGACAGAGAATGAAATGGTTGGATGGCATCACCGACTCGATGGACGTGAGTTTGGGTAAACTCCGGGAGTTGGTGATGCACAGGGAGGCCTGGCGTGTTGCAGTCCATGGGGTTGCAAAGAGTCGAACATGACTGTGACTGAACTGAACTGATTCTCTTAAAAAAAAAAAAATTAAAAAACGAGTCCTGAGCACTGGAGGAAAATTTGGAATCGTGGAGAAGAAAAAAATTTACTCATATTGCCTGGATCAAGAAACGCTTTTGCAATTTTACTGTCTGCCCTTTCAGAGCTTCCTATCTGCTAATCTGTGTGCACATCCTTTACAGAATTTTTAAAATACAGTTTTGTCAGTTTTGTGAATGTATAGGGGTTCTTTTGTTCACTGTACCCTCCTCAGTGTCTAGGAAATTGTTTAGCAGTGTTCCAGGTGCTCAAAAAACAATTGTTGTTTCTACCAACATGAGATTATGTTTTTTACACTTTCAGGATCTTCATTTTTAGCATGCTTACGTTTTCTTGTATACTCCCCTGAATAGCAAAAGATTGATGATAAAATGGTCCACTAGCCAGCCCCCTTCTAGAATCTGAAGGAATGTGTTTGGAATTTAGATTTTTCACGGAGTAGGTATAAGGTAACCCCACCACCTCCACCACTAGCTGTGGGCTCTGGAACAACACCCTGTAGTCAAACACTCCACATTCCTACAGCAAAAAGGGTAAATAAAGACTATAAGCATTTTCAAGTCCCTTCTGTCAGGTTACGAGGCCAAATGAGTTTACACCAAACTAAACAAAAAACTTTTGAGTTTCCAGAACATTTTGAATTTGAAGAGACTGCACTAAAATCTTGGACACAAGCGTTTGGAGATATGAGTGAGTCTCTGCTGTGAGCTTGTGTTTTCTCATTTGTCTCAGTTTCTTACACACTGCATGCTCAGTGTGTGTGTGTGTGTGCGCACACGCACGCATGCCCTCAGTTACTTCAGTCATATCCCACTCTTTGTCACACCATGGACTGTAGCCAACCAGCACCTCTGTCCATGAGATTCTCCAGGCAAGAATACTGGAGTGGGTTGCCATGCCTTCCTCCAGGGCATCTTCCCTACCCAGGGATTGAACCCGTGCCTCCTATGACTCCTGCATTGGCAGGCGGGTTCGTTACCTCTAGTTACCCCAGTAGCCTCAGGTAATTGAGGGGCCAGCTGATGCAATGTGAGCAAACATGGGTTGCTATGTGAAAGGGTAAAATGTGGTTGGGTTAGACTTTGGGGTATGGTCTCACCTGCTTCTCCAGGCTGCCACCTTCAAACCAATGGATGTCACCGCTTGTGTGAGTGCCTTTGTTTCTTCCTGGATTCACTTTCAGGGCTACACTGGTCCCAGTGGACCCTGCCTGGGGATTCTGGAAGAGAGCCAAATCC
>SJYC01126150.1:0-44689 GCA_006408675.1 Madoqua kirkii
TGAAGAGGAACTAAAAAGCCTCTTGATGAAAGTGAAAGAGGAGAGTGAAAAAGTTGGCTTAAAGCTCAACATTCAGAAAACGAAGATCATGGCATCCGGTCCCATCACTTCATGGGAAATAGATGGGGAAACAGTGGAAACAGTGTCAGACTTTATTTTTTTGGGCTCCAAAATCACTGCAGATGGTGACTGCAGCAAAAGATGCTTACTCCTTGAAAGAAAAGTTATGACAACCTAGATAGTATATTCAAAAGCAGAGACATTACTTTGCCAACTAAGGTCTGTCTAGTCAAGGCTATGGTTTTTCCTGTGGTCATGTATGGATGTGAGAGCTGGACTGTGAAGAAGGCTGAGCGCTGAAGAATTGATGCTTTTGAACTGTGGTGTTGGAGAAGACTCTTGAGAATCCCTTGGACTGCAAGGAGATCCAACCAGTCCATTCTGAAGGAGATCAACCCTGGGATTTCTTTGGGAGGAATGATACTGAAGCTGAAACTCCAGTACTTTGGCCACCTCATGTGAAGAGCTGACTCATTGGAAAAGACTCTGATGTTGGGAAGGATTGAGGGCCGGAGGAGAAGGGGACGACCAAGGATGAGATGGCTGGATGGCATCACTGACTCGATGGACGTGAGTCAGTGAACTCCAGGAGATGGTGATGAACAGGGAGACCTGGCGTGCTGCAGGATTCATGGGGTCGCAAAGAGTCAGACACGACTGAGTGACTGAACTGAACTGATGGGACCAGATGCCATAATCTTTGTTTTTTAAATGTTGAGTTTTAAGCCAACACACACATATACATATGCTTTTTCAGGCTCTTTCTCCTTGTAAGTTATTACAAAATACTGAGTAGAGTTCCCTATGCTATACAGTAGGTCCTTATTTGTTATCTGGTTTATATACAGCAGTGTACATATGTTAATCCTAAACTCCTAATTTATTCCTCCCCACCTTTTCCTCTTTGGTAACCATAGTTTTCTGTGTCTGTGGATCTGTTTCTCTCTTGTATATAAATTTATTTGTATCATTAAAAAAATTCTTTTTAATTATTGAATTTTTGGGGCCATGCTCTGTGGCTTGCAGGATCTTAGTTCCCCAGGCAGGCATTGAACTTGGACCCTCGGCAGTGAAAGGAGAGTCCTAACCACTGTCCCACCAGGGAATTTCTAACATACTTTTTTTAGATTCTACATATGAGTGATACACTTGTCTTTCTCTGTCGGACTGACTTTGCTTAGGCTGATAACTCTCTAGGTCCATCCCCGTTGCTGCAGATGGCATTATTCCATTCTTTTTAATGACTGAGTAATATTCCATGGTGTATACGTACCACATCTTCTGTATCCATCCATTTGTCTATGGACAGTTAAGTTGCTTCCAAAAGTACATGTTGTCTTGTGAAAAGGGAAATCTCAGAGTGTACGAGAGGGGCCACCCCTTGGCCAGCAGTGACTCTGGGGATGGAGTTTCTGAGATGAAATGGGCTTCTGGTGTATTCCATGGGGCAAGCAACCCTGTGGAGTTCAACCGCTGGGCGTGGAGTTCTAACCTGACCAGAGGCATGCTTTGAAACCCTGGGTCTGAAGCACGGCCCCCCGCCCCCAGCTGATGTAACTTTTCCCCTGATTGGGAAGTGCCATGTCGAGGACTTGAAAAGTACACTTTCAGCTCAGTTAAGCTCATGTTTTTTGGCTAAAGCATCCCATTTGGTCACGATGCAGCTCGTGCTAAATGGTGTCAAAGGTCATGGGTAAGTGGACTGCTGTCCTCTTCTGGTGGTGCCAGCTGCCCTGTGTCCCAGCCCCGACACCCTCCCAGATGCCCTGTTATCTTGGCAGCGATGCTGCCCATCTACCACCCTCACTCCGCACCTGTGCCTGGACATCTTCTCCTGGATGCCCCGCACTCCTGGCTCCCCTTGGGGGGCAACTGGGGGTCCCCAGCGTCCAGGTCTTGGAGCCAGCATCAGGTGGACATGGGGGTTCGTGGGGGCTGAGATTCAGCATGCGTGGCATGTCATGGAATGGGAAACACTTGCTTGAAGGATGAGATGATGGGAAGAGGGGACAGCAGGCACAGGCGAGGACATGGGCAAAGACTGGGAGGAAGGTCTGACTTGCGGGCATCACTGTTGGCCTGGTAACTGGTTGCCATGGGAATGGGTCCCTTGATGGGGCAAGTGTCCCCTAGAGAAAAGTTTTTCCAGGAGAGCCCCTTCTGAACCCCTCTCTACCTGAGACAGCATGATTTGGAAGGCTGTTTATAAAGCACTCAGCATCCTGAAACGGGGTCGAAGTTCAGGGTAGTGTTCTGTTGTGTAACTTACTGGTAACACAGGGTATAATTTGACCTAATAGATTCCAGGTTTCCTCATTGTGTGTCTAACATAAATTCATGTGCCTTCTCTCTGCCCTTGGTTACGCTTCTCCAGGTAGACTCCTGCAGAGATGAGATGTCTTTCTACAGATAACTTCTGTGATGGAAGCACCTAATTTTCTCTTTGGGCTGTAAAAGCCACCAGTGATGAAAATACTCACATGTTCATTTTTCAACTGGGATTGCTAACTAAGTGGGGGGAAAGTATGTATGATAATTGCTGCCCTCCACATGGCTATGAGAGCACAGGGCAGTGCCTCTGCTGAGCTCTGTGCAAACACAGGCAGGTGTTCAAGTCAGAAGAACAGGGCAGGGGGCAGACCAAGGGCCAAGACTCCAAACTCAGCATCGGCTTAGTGTTCTGGGTTAGATCACGGCTTGGTACACTCGATAGACTTTGACAGAGCTGCATTACAACTGGCTGGAGACAGTGAAGGGACTTTCAGGAGAAGAAATGGAGAATCGCTTTACTTATTCTCAGGACCAATGGTGAATTGGCTCCAGACAGCAAGTACCTAAACTTTTTCAATCTTGGGAAAAGGTTCCTTTTCTTTGCTGAAGGAACCCTGTCCATACCAGCTCCCATGAACATTGGCCTGAACCTCAGATGTATTTTGAAATTCAGCAGTCTTAGGCAATAGGAAGTTTTTTCATTTTCTTAGATGTTACCTAATTTTTAAAATTTTTATGGAAGTATAGTTGATATAGACTCTGTTAATTTCTGCTGTACAGCAAAAGGATTCCATTATACAGATAGACATTCTTTTCCATATTCTTTTCTGTTATGGTTTATCGTAGGATATGGAATATAGTTCTCTGTGCTATACAGTAAGATCTTGTTGTTCAGCCATCCTATTTATAATGGTTTGCATCCGCTAATTTCAAACTCCATATCCTTCCCTCGCCCACACCCTCCCCCTCTTGGCAACCGTAAGTCTGTTCTCTGTGCCTGTGAGTCAGCTTCTGTTTTATATATAGGTTCATTTGTGTCTAATTTTAGATTCCACGTGTAAGTGATATTATGCAATGTTTGCCTTTCTGGCTTCACTTAGTGTGATAATCTTCAGGCGCATCCACATTGCTGCAAATGGCATTACTTCATTCTTTTTTGTTGTTGAGTAATATTCCATTGTGTATATACATCACGTCTTTACCCCTTATCTGTCAATGGGGATTTAGCTTGTTTTCGTGTCTTAGCTATAGTAAATAGTAGCCAACAGGAATTTTTAAAAAATCAAGCTGTTACAAACTGGAAGAAAATAAAGGTAATTATTTAGTGGGTCCCTGGATGGAAAAATACATCCTAAGTAAAGTGATAGGAAATTGTATTCTATATAGATATGTTATATATACACGTTTCTTATACATAAGGAAATATACTATATGTTAAACTACATAAAAATTTAAAATATGTCAAAATATAATTATACAAATACCTTTGTGATACTATCTCTTGGTTCATTTGTTGCAAATACAACAAGCAATAAGACCAAAAGCTTCTCTTATCGTGAATCCATAAAAATCATGAAGGAAAATACTAAAATTGAATTTAAAATATGCAAAAGTCACCCAAAAAACATTGAGAAAGAAATGTGTGTCTGTGGTGTCTTTTCAACAATTGTTTCTCAATATGCGGCACACCCATTTGGAAGCACCCGCCTGAGCACTCTCTTCCAGGTCTACACGTTTTTTCTCAGCAAATTTCCCTGGGAATGGTGTAACTGCCCTTGTACTTCTTTTCAGTGATCATTGAGAAGGTCAAATACCATCCTTGATGTGGTTAAAAGATCTTAATACCACACATTTTTTTAAAAGAATTGTTTTTACATGGACCATTTAAAAAGTCTCTGTTGAATTTGTCACAATCTTGCTTCTGTTCTGTGTTTCGGGTTTTTGGCCCTGAGGCTGGTGGGATCTTAGCTCACTGACCAGGGATCAAACCTGCACCCCCTGCATTGTAAAGCAAGGTCTTAACCACCTGGGCTACCAGGGAAGTCCCAATACCACGCACTTTGTGCATCGCTGACTTTCCCTCCCTTTCCCCAGCTTCCTTATTTACTAATTTTTGTCCTGATGGATGCCTTCACTTTGTAGACTACCTCCACTACATTTGGCATGCTGCTGCTGCTACATCGCTTCAGTCGTGTCAGACTCTGTGCGATCCCATAGACGGCAGCCCACCAGGCTCCCCCGTCCCTGGGATTCTCCAAGCAACATTTGGAATGACATGGGTTTTAAGTACATCACTATCCACAGCATCTGTCTTCAGTTAACCTTTGGGATCCCCTTGATTCTGTGCACCTGAGTTGTGAATAGTCAATAGTTGTGAATAGCTGGTGCGTCCTTCACGCCTCACGCCCATGCCGCCCTCTGCTCTGCTCCCCTGATCGAGTTGGGGGCTCAGAGTGAAAGCCCAGCTGTTCACGTTTTTGTTTGGCCACCTGGTGGCCATTGTGGGGGAAAGAGAGTGACAGTGAAGTTGGACAGTCGTGTCTGACTCTGCGACCCCGTGGGCGCTACACCTCGCGAGCTATAGCCCCCCAGCTCCTCTGTCCGTGGGATTTTCCAGGCAGGGGTACTGGAGTGGGTCGCCATTTCCTTCTCCAGGGGCCCTTCCCAACCCAGGGATCAAACTCAGGTCTCCTGCGTTGCAGGCAGATGCTTTACCCTCTGAGGCACCAGGGAAGCCTCAGGGACATCCTACTGTTCTGGGTTTTCCTCCCAGAACAGGACCGGGCAGCTAATCCTGTCCTCCCACCGACTTTCTGGGCTGTGCTTCGTCTTCTCCGTTTATAGATGAGGAAGCAAAGAGCTCGAGTAACTTGCCCAAGATCATGAATGTAGAAAGGACAAGAGCTAAGATTTGAACCCAAGTCAGACAGTGTTCCGCTGCTTGCTGTTGTTGCTGTCGTGTCTGACTCTCTACGACCTCATGGACTGTAGCCCGCCAGGCTCCTCTGTCCACTATCTCTGCTGCCGTATAACCAATTATCACACATTTAGGGGCTTAAAACAACATCCACTTGTTAGCTCATTGTTCTATAGATCATAAATCTGGGGCTCTTGGCTGGCCTCTCTGTTTAGGGTCTCTTAAGACTGAAATGAAAATATTGGTCAATCTAGTCTCTTCTATGAAAACTCTTGGAGAAGCATCTACCTTGAAGCTTGTCCAGGTTTTGGGAAGAAGGTGTTTTCTTGTGGTTGTAGGACTGAGGTCCCCATTTTCTTGCTTGCTGTCAGCCAGGGCTGCTCTGGATTCTAGAAGCCTCAACAGACTGTCTCTTCCTCCATTTTTAGAGCGGGTAATGACATCCTGCCAGGAGTTACTCTTATTTTGTCTTTTGCCACCAGTTGGAGAAAACTTTGCTTTTAGAGGGCTCCTGGGCCTAGATTAAGCCCACATGGATAATAGTCTTCATCTTGATTAACTTTAAATCAACTGATTAGTGGTGGTTTACTCAAGTCGTGTCTGACTCTGCGTCCCCATGGACTGTAGTTCCCCAGGTTCCACTTTTCATGGGATTTTCCCAGGCAAGAATACTGGAGCTGCTTGTCATTTCCTTCTGCAGAGGACCCTCCTGACCCACGGATCAAAACCGCATCTCCTGCATTATAGGCAGTCTCTTGCATTGCAGATGGATTCTCTCTCTACCAACTGATCCACCAGGGAAGCCTTAACTACATCTGCAAAATCCTTTTGATGGGTAATATAATCATGGCTTGATATCTCCTCCTATTTTCAGTCCTGAGGATTTAGGAGATTTAGGCATTTGCCTACTCCTGCCAAAGGCCAAAAGTGCTTAACTTTTTTTTTTTGGGGGGGTCCTTAAGATATTTGTGTTCCTCATTTCTTTCTGTCCTCACCACCTCCTGCTGTTCTTCAGTTTTCTTTCAGATTTTTTTAAATCCTTTTACATAAAGCACACATATCCTCTTAATCTTATCTTTTGTCATCATCTCTGAATTCTTTGTGGCTTAGGGTGGCACAGTGGTAGAGAATCTGCCTGCCAATGCAGGAGACATAAGAGATGTGGGTTCGATCTCTGGGTAGGGAAGGTCCCCTGAAGGAGGGAATGGCAACCCACTCTGGTATTCTTGCCTGGTAATCCCACGGACAGAGGAGCCTCACGGACTTCAGTCCATGGAGTCGCAAAGTCGGACATGATTGAGCACACATGCAGGCTGAATTCTTCAGCAGCAACTACAGGGAGCTTCTCTCTCCATCTTTCTCTCATTAATGTCTTTCCTCGGGCCATTGGATGGAGACACATGGGTGCGACTTGATCCCCTAGTGCCCTCAGCTGGCAGGAACCAATGTGTCTCATCTCGGTTAACATGTTCGGGATATAAAATGAGCTCATTTAAATATTTTTCAAGATACTCAGATTATGTGATGCCAAGCTTCTAAGTTACCTATTGTGATATGATTTGTTTGATTTGTTCTTTCCTTTCTTGGGTCTTTTTTCTCCTGATAAGACCAGAACTCGTGGGATTTAATCAAGGGATCACCCGTGGATTCTCTGGCCGAGTAATCAGAGCCTTTAGTCCCAGTCCTTCCTGGAAGCTGCGGTACCAAAACACTGATAATTGATGGATGTAGGGATAATGTTGGATGAGTGGCAACTACCTGTGTGCATGCAGAATAGCATAGAGGCTAAAGCATGGACTGTGATTTTAAAAATTTATGTGGACTGAAATTCTGGCTTTGACCCTGATAGGCTTTGGGAATCTGGGCAAGTTTCTCATCAGTAAATAAGAATGATGTTGTTGTTCCATTGCTAAGTCATGTCCAACTCTTTGCGACCCCATGAATAGCAGCACGCTAGGCTTCCCTGTCCTTTACTATCTCCCAGAGCTTGCTCAAACTCATGTCCATTGAGTCAGTGATGCCATGCAACCATCTCATCTTCTGTCGCCCCCTTCTCTTCCTGCCCTCAATCTTTCTTGGCATCAGGGTCTTTTCCAGTGAGCTGGCTCTTCACATCAGGTGGCCAAAGTATTGGAGCTTCAGCTTCAACATCAGTCTTTCCAATGAATATTCAGGACTGATTTCCTTTAGGATGGACTGGTTGGATCTTCTTGCAGTCCAAGGGACTCTCAAGAGTCTTCTCCAACACTACAGTTCAAAAGCATAAATTCTTAGGCACTCAGCTTTATTTATGGTCCAACTCTCACATCTGTACATGACTACTAGAAAAACCATAGCTTTGACTATATGGACCTTTGTTGGCAAAGTCATGTCTCTGCTTTTTAAAACACTAAGATTGTCATAGTTTTTCTTCCACGGAGCAAGCATCTTTTAATTTCATGGCTGCAGTCACCATCTGCAATGATTTTGGAGCCCAATAAAATAGTCTGTCACTGTTTCGTAGTTGCAGAAAATGAATTAGATATTTGCAGATGCCCCTCCCTGCTTGACACCTAATAGGTGTTCAATAAAATGCTGCTGTTATTGCTTTTGCTGCTAAGAATGAATAATGACAATAGCAATGCCATAGTCTTGTTTGAAATTAAACTGCAGTGAAGTGTTTCAAAGGTGAACATGATTGGAGAATGGTCGTATAGTTGTAAAGTAATACTAAATTTTAAAAAATAGTAAGTACTATAGTGAGGTCTTTAAGAATGGAGGAAAATGGCTAAATTCATTCACATTGTAATTAATCATGAGCATTTCCCAACAAAGATGTGCTTAGTATCAGCATCTTCCTTTGTCTCTCTGGTTGCTGGATTTCCCAGCACAACCCATTTATCCAAAAAGAGTAAGAGGAAATAGAACACAGTAGGGCAGAAATAGTAGATCTGTGAAAGTAACGTGTTGATCTCTCAGCCGTGTCCAAGTCTTTGCAACCCCGTAGACTGTAGCCCCCCAGGCTCCTCTGTCCATGGGACTTCCCAGGCAAGAGTACCAGAGTGGGTTGCCATTCCCTTCCCCGTATCTTCCCGACCCAGGGATCGAACCCTGGTCTCCTGCATTGCAAGCAGATTCTTTACCTTCTGAGCTACCAGGGAAGCCCCAAACCTAATGGGTGGCAGGGTGTTTGTTAATCATTTGGGCATCAACATCGCTTAAGCCGTGTTTGTCGGCCGAGTGGCTGCAGTAAGAATCTGAGACATTTGGAGTGGGAAGAGAGAGAGGGTGCTTTCACCTTAAACATCTCCCACAGTGAGGGCCTGCAGAAGTCCTGCCCTCTGGGTTGCAGTCATTGGTTAGTAGGATGCTCGAAGGGCTTGTGTATATGTTTTCCTGAAGGGTATTTTAAGAAAGGAAGAGAAGTGTGTTTGTCGGCCGAGTGGCTGCAGTAAGAATCTGAGACATTTGGAGTGGGAAGAGAGAGAGGGTGCTTTCACCTTAAACATCTCCCACAGTGAGGGCCTGCAGAAGTCCTGCCCTCTGGGTTGCAGTCATTGGTTAGTAGGATGCTCGAAGGGCTTGTGTATATGTTTTCCTGAAGGGTGTTTTAAGAAAGGAAGAGAAGAGAAGGGAAGAATAACCATATGTAAAATAGACCGCTAATGGGAAGTGGCTGTATAACACGGGGAGCTCAGCCCGGTGCTCCAGGACAACCTGGCAGGGTGGGAGGTCAGGAGGGAGGCAGATTCATGCTGATAAATGGCAGAAACCAACGCAGCACTGGAAAGCCATTATCCTCCAATTAAATTAAATTTTTTTAAAAAAAGAAGAATAAGTGGAAGAGGTGAGGAAGAGGACGGTGTTAACATTTGTGTAACACCTGCATCCTTCAGTTGAGTCTTCACCACCATCGCCAGAATAAATGTCCTCCCCATTTTAAAGGTAAGTAAGAAATTTAGAGGTCACATAACTCTTCAAGGTCACACATCAGTAAGTGGTAGAGCTGGAATTTCAACCCAGATCTGTCTGACTACAGAAACCTGTGCGTTTCCCACTGGTATATGACTTTGGATTCTGGCCCAAAGTAAAATGCCTAATTAGGAAAGATTATAGTTTCTGTGCATGCTGACCTTTATTGTGGACCAATTAATGAAGCTCTTAAGAGCTGGCTGTGTTTATTAAAGGGCGTTGGCACATCACAGTGTAGTCTGTTTTGTTGGTGGTTGTTTTCGGCTTTACTTTTTGCCCCTAATGCTCAGTTTTCCTAGAGGAGTTATATATTAGGTTAAAAAAGAAAACTCGATGTGATATCAGAGGAAAGTTCTGTAGAATGCAGAAACTATTCCTCTAACTATTTCTAATACTGGTTATTAGTTGATTGGTCTTTTATTGTGTTAATACTTCAGTGACTAAGAGGAGATCCTCAGTTAACCAGTGTTATCTATTATATTGAACTCTACGGAGGAAAGAAAGTGAAATTCAAAAAGAGGAGGGATAAATTAGCTCAGGATTAATGTAAACCTTACACTACTATGTATAAAACAGATAGTCAACAAGGTCCTACGATATAGCACAGGGAACTATACTGGATATTTTGTAATAACCTACGAGGGAAAAGAATCTGAAAAAGAATCGATGTGTAAAGTGTATATGAAGTGAAAGCTGTGCAGCCATGTCTGACTCTCTGTGACCCTGTGGACTGTACAGTCCATGGAATTCTCCAGGCCAGAACACTGGAGTGGGTAGATTTTCCCTTCTCCAGGGGATCTCTGCAACCCAGGGATCGAACCTGGGTCTCCCACATTGCAGGCCAATTCTTCACCAGCTGAGCACACATATATTTATCATTTTGCTGTAGTAACAGCATTGTAAGCCAACTATACTTCACTGAAAAAAAAATAGAAAAAGAAAAAAAGCCAAGATTATCAGTCTACAGAAACGAGCTTCTAGGCAGGTCCTTGGCCAAGGAAGCATTCAGTCTAATTTAAAATGACACCTTGCCCATGAACTTGACAATTTGCAGAGTGCTCTTTACATGTGTGAATGAGCTCATTTGATTCTTATATTTTGTGTGTGTGTGTGTGATAGGGGAGAGGGGTGTACTGTGTCTTCGAGATTCTTTCAATCAGACATTATTTTCTTCTGACTCTTTCTCAGTAGGAGCTGCTAACATAGACGTTATGCAGGAGCCGCAGTCATCAGGGAGTGATGTATGTTTATTAAGGCAGAAAACCTGCCTTGTGTTTTAAAGCTGAATTAGAAGTGTTTCTTAAAATTTTACTGACCCTTCAGCTGACTTGAATACGGGTCTTCTCCACCCTTTCCTGTCCTGATAGACCTAGAGCATTTTGGTTGAGAGAGTAGTATTGAAACATACATTACCATTTGTAAAAGAGTCGGTGGGGAGTTGCTGTATGAGGCAGGGAACCCAGAGCCTTGCTCTGTGGGACCCAGAGGGGTGGGATGGGGAGGACGTTTCAGAGGGAGGGAGCGTGTGTGCGCCTGTGTTTACTGCACGTTGACATAGGGCAGAAACCATCACGATAGTGTGAAGTCATTATCCTCCAGCTAAAAATGAAATAAAAAGCAACGCAGCCTTGGGAAGAAGGGGCTTTGGGAATCATCCTGCTGAATAGTGCGGAAGCAGAAGTCTGGAATGTCAGGCTGGGTGCCCTCGTGACTCACCAGCCAGGCCCGTCTGTCATGGGCAGCCGGTCACGTTACGGGGCTGACAGGTGAACACAGCCAGGTCCTGTCTCCATGCCCACACGTTGTTTGTTTAACACATTTGTAATTGGACTCTTCCTTGAATTTTTTTTTAAGAGCATGAAATAGACCAAATCCGTGGCTTAGACTATTTTGTTTTGCTGATTTTTCTCAGAATTTACGCAACACGAAGATCAAAAATAAGCAAATATGTGCAAATGAGTCCAGTTTTCTTAATCTCACTGCTGTGGAAGTGTAAAAAACTGTTGCAAACATAGCTTTTGTAAGACGAGAGACAGCATCAAGCTTGTTTTATACTTAGGGGACATTTTATGAAGGGGATTTGGGGAAAAAAGAGATTTTGGATTCTTTATTCCTCCTTGTAGGATCATGATCTTTAGCTTGTTACCATCACTTGTGAATCAGAAGCAGCACTTCTGATTCTGATTTGGGGAGTTTTTCCCCTAAAGTTGCCAGCAGCTACGGGCAGTCACTGACATCTTGATGTGAGCTGTGCATTGCTGACGACTGGTCTTCACTGTGACCTGAAGCTTTTCAAGGTTTCCTTTCTCATGGACACTGACTATGATTAAACACCAGTCACAGACCAGCCCCCAAGGGAAATGCTCCCAGTGGGCGTGGAGCCCTGACTTTATTCTCTTCAACCGAGGTGCCACCTAGAGCTTCAGTTCAGTTTAGTTGTTCAGTCATGTCCGACTCTTTGTGACCCCATAAACTGCAGCACGCCAGGCCTCCCTGTCCATCACCAACTCCCAAAGTTTACTCAAACTCATGTCCATTGAGTCAGTGATGCTATCCAACCATCTCATCCTCTGTCGTCCCCTTCTCCTCCCACCTTCAATCTTTCCCAGCATCAGGGTCTTTTCCAATGAGTCAGTTCTTCACATCAGGTGGCCAAAGTATTGGAGTTTCAGCTTCAGCATCAGTCCTTCCAATGAATATTCAGGACTGATTACCTTTAGGATGGACTGGTTGGACCCAGAGCTTGGGCTTCTGGAATTTGGCTCTGTGTCCCTTGTCTTCAGCGTGAACAGGGAGTGGAGCTGCTTGTGAAACTCGGGGTCATGTGCAACTGTCAGGGTCTACCTGGGTGAGAGGTTATGTGCAGACACATTGATAATATTGGAAAAAGGAAAAGGCCGTCACAATCTGGGGAAAGGCGGTCCTTTCAATGAGCCGATGTTGCCTTAAAAAAAAAAATACATGAAATTGGCAAGACACTCTTTTCCAGTTTCAGAGAGGGATATACAGTGTCTTACCAGGGAAAGATCTGAGAACAGGAGTCATCAGAGGAAGAAAGAGTGCTCATGAGGACGAAGTGAGTTGTGAGAAGCGGCTGGAGCATGAAATGGGAGAAGGAATGGGACCGGCTGTGGTGTGGAGTACACGGGCAGAGACACAGCCCAAAGGCTTGTGTGTGTGTGTGTGAGTACATGTGTGTGCCCACGTGCGGACACGTGTGATGTCTAATCCAGGTAACTTCTAGAGTCTGAGGTTTACTGGAGTAGATGTCCCAAGGCAGTGTGACGACCAGCCATCCATGTTGGCCTGGACAGATCCTGGTTTTAGCCCTCAAAGGTCCGTGTCCTAGAAAACCCCTCAGTCTCAGGCAAACTCAAGTGGTAGGGCTGCGGCCCTCTTCTTTATAGATTCGTCTTTCAGGTCCCTTTTCATCCTGCCCTCACGGCGTTTTGTTTAGGCAGGGCCACGAGAAGGAAATGTCATTCTCAACCCTCCTGTCGCCCTCCTCCCCGTAGTTCTGGACCTGGTTTCTCGTTTTGACCCTTCCTGGTCCCTTTCACGGAGCTTCCCTTGTGGCTCAGTGGTTAGAGAAAAACCAAACAAAACTCTGCCCGCCAATGCAGGAGACCCGGGTTCAGTCCCTGGGTCAGGAAGTGCCCCTGGAGAAGGGGATGGCTGCCCACGCCAGTATTCTTGCCTGGAGAATCCCGTGGACAGAGCAGCCTGAGGGGCTACAGTCCGCGGGGCCACGAGAGGCAGACACGGCTGAGCGCGCTCGCGCAGTCCCGCCGCCAGGGCGGTCCCGCCAGAGCGGGACCAAGGAACTTCAGAGACGGCGCGGACTCTGGTGTCTGTGCACTGAGGCCCCGCCACGGAGGCTGCAGATCCTTCCAGAACACTCAGGGAGCCTGGGACCCCCCTGGCCACCTCTGTTTCCAAGCCCAGTTGAGTGGCCTTCCTTCCTGGTCTCCAAGGGGTGTAAAGGGACAGCTTCCTTTGCCCTTTCTTGTCGGCTCTCTTCCAGCCAGGTCAAACCCTTCCCGCCCTGGTGTCACGCTGCCGTCCCTTGTTCTCGCCCTCCCGAGTGGCGAAGGCCTTTCCGTGTGTCCGTCTTCCCAGTGGCCTTTCTCATCATCAGGAGGGGCCAGGTTGGTCACCACCTAGAGGGACAGTGGAATGCCCTTGTCAGCACGGGTTAACCTGAGGGCAAGTTACTTCATTCACGGCTTATTTTGTGCTAGGCTCCTCACTGCCTCCATGAAGCATATAAAGGCTCTAAAAAGAGAAAGGTTGCAACCCAGCCCATGAATTGCACTCATCACTGGAGGCTCTGGCGGCAGGTTTTGAGGGAAAGGTCCTGAAGATCTAGGGTGGCTTGAATACTTACTCATGACTTGTCCTCATTCTTTTTATACTATTCAATGCTTCTGAACTGTGGTGTTGGAGAAGACTCTTGAGAGTCCCTTGGACTGCAAGGAGATCCAACCAGTCCATCGTAAAGGAGATCAGTCCTGGGTGTTCATTGGAAAGGGTGATGCTGAAGCTGAAACTCCAATACTTTGGCCACCTAATGCGAAGAACTGACTCATTAGAAGAGACCCTGATGTTTGGAAAGATTGAAGGTGGGAGGAAAAGGGGACAACAGAGGATGAGATGGTTTGATGGCATCACCGATTTGATGGACACGAGCTTGAGCAGGCTCTGGGAGTTGGACAGGGAGGCCTGGCGTGCTGCAGTCCATGGGTTCACAGAGTCAGACACAACTGAGCGACTGGACTGAACTGTCCTCATTCTTAATCTCCTTTGATCTTGGTTTGTCTGGGTTTTGCCAATAGCAGACAAGAAGAGAAAAAGTAAGGGGAAAACTGATGTGAGTGAACCAGGCTAAGCATCTGGTGGCACCCACTGCACGCAGGCCCCACCTCCTGTGTTGGGACCACCGTGGGGTCCAGGGCAACTGCCCGTCAAGTGGGAACCAGACTCGGCGACTGCCTGCTGGCCTCCTTTGTTAGCGCTGTCCTTCCTGCTGTATGCGGGGTGCCCCCGGGGACCCCCAGGCAGCGTCCTTTCTGGTCACTGCCTCTCTCCTGTCTCATTTTGTCCTGTGAACCACAACTTTGGATCCTCTCACTGCCCGCGCGAGACTGGGCTTGGTCCAAGGCAGTCACAGCCCCTCACCCAGCTGAACTGCAGGGACGCGTGCAGTCGGTGATTCCTCCTGAGCCCTGTGGCCCTCCTCACTTCTTTCTAGGGCCCACTTCTCCCAAGGCAGCCGGCTCATCTCCTTAGTCTGTGATCTGAGATCCAGAGAGAACCCAGATCTTGTGACTTGGCCAAGGGAGCCGCCCGCCCCAGGAGCTCCCCCACCCTGTGGACCTGCTGTGCTTCAGGGAAAACAAAATGTGAAGTGAGCGGTTTAGCTTGGACCTAATCTGGAGGCAGATCAGTAACTCTACACTGGGAGCTGCTCTGCGAAGTGTTCTCAGGAAGGAAAGTGAATCACCGCAGCAAAGAATGTCCTCCAATCACGAAAGATAATGTTTTGAATTAGGAGACGGAGGGAGGGTCAACGAGAAGCCTTTGGCCGTCGCTGCGTTTCGCCTCTGCCTTCCGCTGCCTTCCCTCAGATTGATGCTTGGGTAAGGATCTTCTCCAGCCTGGTTTTTCCTAAACTCAGCCCCAAGGTGAAATGACAAGGCGGCATTAGACACAAACTACGGTCAGGCAAACACATCTAGGGTGGTGGTTGTGAGGGGTGGGGCTCCAGGAGGAGGGGATGAGAACCTGAGCTTCGTGTTCCATCCAGAGATGTTTTCCCTGCCCCACTTGTTAATGAGGAAATCAGAACCAAATGAAAAACAGGAGCGAGTGCATACCGCCAATCTGTCACACTTGAGTGTTTCCCGTCTCATGTCTGACTTTCTGACTCTCTGTTATCCGTCGTCGTTGTTTCTGGAGAATTAAAGGCACTGCGGTGGGCTGGAGTCGGCTTCACTCTTATGGATAAAACTGCCGAGAAGTTATGTTGTTCAGGTGAGGATCAGCTGGTTAGCCCAGGACTTGCATGATTTTTTTCCCCAGAGCAGGGAGAGGAGAGCCACAAGTAAAGGCCCGTGTTTCCCACTTGTCTGAACCTCTTCTAGGTATTTTCTGCTTTATTTTTCTTCCAAATCATACAGTCAAATGCTTAACCTTAGTGTGTCTGTTGTTGTTTTAATGTTGGAAGCATGCTGGTAAAGTCTTGGAGTCAATTAGGGCTAAACACATCGGCACTGCTGTTGCTCAGGAGAGACCAGGAGGGCTTCCCCCAGAAAGAGACAGAAATGGCCCAACAGCAGCCCAGGAGAATGTTTTGTTGTGTTTTTAGGATGTGGCCATCGACGGTTTATCTTTGCGAGGAAAGTAACCGCCCTCTTCCGTGTCCTGTGCTCAGAGGGCTTGGCCGTGCTGTGGGGACCCCCTCGAACTCCATGGGGGGCTTTCCATTCCCTTGTTTAGGAGACGGCAGCTCTGTCGCATCTGGGGGTTAGAGTTGCACATCTTAGGTTGACCAGAAAGGCCCCCTGTGTCTGACCCTTGCTGCGGCCAGGCCAGGCCCGCCAGTGCCCGGGCAGTGGGGCCCATCACCTCCACGTGGGCAGTTCCCTCGTGCAGGGAAGGTGCGCTGGCCACCTCTGTGCAGGCGCTGGGCAGGCACTCAGGACGCAGAAAGGGACAGAACAAGACGCCCCTGGGGTACACGCTGCAGGGTCTTTCCACCCTCAGTACCAGCTCACCTGTGCTTTCTTCCTCTGTGGCTGCGGGTTTGGTGTCACTGGGGTAAAGAGGGGAGGTCGAGCGCAGTGGCCCCCCACAGTCAGACCACCTGGGGCTTGGATGGGAGCCTGAGAAAGTTCTCTCCCGATCCTGTGCTTGGCACGCCCGACTCTGGGCCGTGGATAATAACAGGTCATCTGATGCAGTGTAACTGAGCAGGAATCTGAAACCCTGGTCCCTCTGGGAACCGGCGCAAGAAACTGGCCTGTCAGTTACTCTTAACTTTTAAGACTTGAATGTTTCATCAAAACCAGATAGCTCCATTGTCACGGTCAGAAGTCCACTGTGGAAAAAGGCAGGATTTAGTGTCTATTTAAGCTGCCACCCAGCGAGAGAAACTGGCCCCGTGTGGCTCACTTCTCAGTTACTGGAGGCCTGATTTTCTGTTCAGTGGGTTGCTCACGCTCTTGCTGTCTCTGCAGAAGGGGATGGAGGCGGTGGGATTTATATGCCGTGAAAGGGTGTATGTGAAGAAAATCCCTGATGGGCATGGGCTTCATAAAAAAGATGTGTGCTCTAGTGCTTTACAGCCCTGTTGGGCATTGCTTCTCAGATGGCTCAGCGGTAAAGAACCTGCTTGCCAACGCAAGAGGTCTGAGAAACTTGAGTTCGATCCCTGGGACAGGAAGATCCCCAGGAGAAGGAAATGGCGACCTGCTCTGGCATCCTTGCCTGGAGAATCCCTTGGACAGAGAAGCCTGGTGGGCTGCAGTCCGTGGGTGGCAAAGAGTCGGGCACGAGTGAGCTCACAGCACGGGCTCTGTCTGAGCGTCTTCGTGCCTGGGGTCTGAATTCTGTCTGCCCGTGGGTGGAAGTTACTTCTCCATCCACGCATGGTGTCACCAAATCGGTAAACACAGACATAATACCCTCTAGTAAATGAGTGAAAAAGAAGTAGTTTCCAGAGTTTAGGCTGCTCTGTAGATGAAGCAGGTTGAAAACAGTGGCTGACAGACCAGAAGGGAGCCGCATGTGGGTCTCACAGCCTCGCCTATTGGTCCCGTGTTCTCGGCTCCTGACTTTGGAACGAGGAAACGATAGCTCTTTGGTGAGGGTCCCTCCCTTTTCACCTTTCCCAGGATGTCTTTGGAGAGACGCTTCTTGTCTCCTTAGAGCCTGATGTTCAGGCCCCTGTCACTCTTCCCACTTTGTTGGCCTCTGAAGTGCCCTTTTCTTCTCTCAACGCTGCACATCTATTTTTCCTCCTGGTGGTCTCTCCTGTAACTCCCCTGGACTAACTGCCTTTATAACCAGAGTCAGCAGACATTTATTGTGAGCCTGCTTTGCACACATACAAACCTGTGCCCCCTGTGAGCACAGACAGGGCTGTGTGTGTTCACTCCTCACTCAGTTCTTCTCTGGCCCCTCTCTGCTCAGATGTCTTGCCCAGTTTGGTCCTGAGGAGGGTCCTTGACTAATTCCCTGAGCTTTGGGGACAGGCTGTGTTTAAACCCTAATAGGTAATTATTAATTTCTGCAGCATTCACTCTGGGGAGTCTGTGGCTGAAAAGGAGAGATGAAGAAGAACAAAAGAGATTGAAAGAGGTGCATGATAGAAAACAGGCACTCAGATCCATGCACACTCCCATTCTGAGAAGCGCTGTTCACAACAGGCAAAAGGTGAAAGGAGTCTACCTGTCCTCCAGCGACGAACCGATAAACATCATGTGGCATGTGTGTGCAGCGGAATATTATGCAGCCACAAAAAGGAACAGTACTGATACATTCTAGCACGACCGATAGCCTTGAAAACGTGGTGTAAAGTGAAAGAAGCAAGTCACAAAGGGCTGTCTGGCCCCCTTTCTTACACTGCATCTGTAATGTGCAGATCTGTGGAGGTGGGGCCTAGATTGGCCGTTGCCCGGAGCTGGGGTGGCAGGAAGGGGAGCTGCTGCTTAATGGGTGTGGGTTTTCTTTTGGGGTGATGAAAGTGTTTTGGAACCAGTTAGTGATGGTGATCACACAATACTCTGAGTGTACTAATGCCACTGAGTTATTCACCTTGAGGTGGTTCATCTTATTACGCAAATTTCACTTCGGTTTGAAAAAGAATGAAAGCTAGAGAAAGAGAATGTCAGAGGTCTATTTCTCTGAATTCAGGATGGGATTAAAAATCCATTCTGTCTTTCTTGCGCATGGTGACCTTGTGATATGGCTTGAGTGTAACTGAAGCAATTTGAGCCGATTAATTTCTTTCCTTTGCGCTGTAAAATTTAACATGCTTTGAGTTCACGTCCTGAACACTGAGTGCAAAGCAATATGAAAATTGGTGTTCTGGGCCCAGCGTGCTGCGGCTTCAAAAAAAAATAACCTGGACAGATGTGTCGTCGGTCCCCAGGTTAGCTTTGGACACGACTTAGTCACTGCACGTTCTGGAGGTGGGCCCTGAGGCTTGGGGAGAGACCCCGGGGCTGGGGTGTGAAGCCTGGCACCACACTTGCCCTGGCTCCTTTTGCCCGCTGGGGACACTGGCGCCCAGGAGAGAGAAAGGAGTGGTCCTGAGTCCTGGCTCCTACATCCATTCGACAGTCATTCTTGTGCCCTCCAAGGGTATGAAGATGAATGTGTCTGGACCCTGCTTTTGAGAGGCTTATGGTCTAGCAAGAGAGCTTGGCAGCCACACTGAGACCAGGGTGTGCAGGGGCGGTGGTCAAGGAGGAGCAGGTGGGTCAGTGGTGGTCAGAGAGACCTCCAGAGCATGCCGTCCAGTAGAACTGGCTGTGACACTGGCGCGTTCCCTGACTTGCTTTCTGATACACTATCGCCAGCTGAGTGTGGCCACTGGACACTTTTAATGCAGCTGGTGGGCCTGAGGAACTGCATTTTCCACTTTAATCACTTTACGTTTAATCAACTGCACGTGGCTTCAGCGCAGTCACAGAAGGTGAAATTCACACGAGCTGGCAATTTTTTGGCCGGTTGGGTCTGGCTGGCTGGACAGAGGTAAAGCCGGGTAGCTTAACTGAGGAGTCGATGAGTCTCCTTTTGTGCATGTTGGGGCTTCAGGCACACGAGGGATGGTGCTGGATGGTGACATGGACCCTTAGGGCGAGCGGTGGGCTGGAGATGACCGGTGGGAGGCCTCAGCATAAAACCCTGGCTGCGATCCTAAAAGTGAGCTGCGTAGGGAAGCCTCTGCATGGCCTGTGAGTCCTGTTGATAACTGGTGATTGCGTGTGCTCTGCCTGCCCGCTGGGACTGTTCAGAGAAGCAGATGAGATGATGTGTATGGCGGTGCTGGTAGAGGCTTCAAATCAGGCGGGTTTTATAATGTCTTTCGGAATGGAGAGGAATGTGTCCCAAGTGTTATTTTTCAGACACAAAAGATAAAGGCTCCAGATACTGGAAGAGTTGCAAGCTAGATCATTCGTAAGGCCCTCCTGCTAACAGATGACTAGGTCCAGGATAAACAGAGGCAAGTATGTCTCCGGCAAGAATGTGAGAGACTCTGGGACATCGTGGAGGGCTCCCTCGGGCTTGTTACTGTAAGCAAACAAACATAAAAGCAGAGTGTCTGGGAGTGCAAATACCAGCGCCACTCAGATCATGAGACCAGCTCGAGGTCCAGGCCAAGGTGGGGGAGTCGTCCCTGAGGGTCCCAAGTGAAGCCAGGGCCCCCTAAGCTTCTAGAAGAGATCACTGATTCTAGCTTGGTCGTGTTCCTCTTAGAAGTGAATGTACACTTTTTTTCTTAAAGCAACTCCAATTTAAACATTAGGGATGAATTTCAATTTTAAGAAAATTACCTAAAAATTTCCAAACACCCAAGAAGGTAAAACCAGCAAAGGAAAGTCATTGGAAGGATGGGAAGACAATGAGGATTCAACCCTCTCGAGGATTTCACATTTTAGAAAAGAAAAACCAAATTAGAAAAAGGAAGACGTCTATATAGGAAATACAAAGAAGGAAACTTGTATAATATATGAGTGATGAAGGACAACCGGAAATGACAGAGTGGACCACACGGCAACCAGGGCAACAGCTATTGGAAAGTTTTTTTAAAAATCGTTAACTGTCAAACTAATAGATGGTTTAAACTGTGCATTAAATACTCAAGAGAGAATTGGTGAACTTGTAGATGGATCTGAAGAGATGATTCAGCCCAGAGACGAGGAGGTAAGACATAAATGTGCAGTTTTAAGAAGTGCAGGAATTAGGGGCTTCCCTGGTGGTCCAGTGGTTAAAAGTCTGCCTTGCAATACAGGGGACACAGGTTTGATCCTTGGTCTGAGAAGATCCCACATGCTGCAGAGCAACCAAGCCTCTGTGCCACAACTACGGACCCTGAGAGCTGAAACAAGAGAAGCCGCCGTGATGAGAAGCCCGCACCCCGCGACTTGAGCACAGCCTCCCGCTCTCTGCCACCAGAGAAAGCCTGCATGCAGCAGCAAAGGCCCAGCGCCGCCGAAAATAACTAGAAACATGAATACAACTTTAGAAAAAGAAGTGCAGACGTCAGAATGAGAAGGACTAACAATGTCCGTGTAAGAGTCATTTCAAAGCAAACTGAAGTCGAGTGTCAGCCCAGCAGAATCAATCAAAGGAAGCCCAGGGACATGAAAGCGACCTGAGACACCAGGCCATCCGGGAAGACAGGATGAATCTGATACGATCCACACAGACCCAGACTCCTCTCCTCAGCCACAGTGAGGACATTCCACCTGATGCTGCTGTGCCGTTGAAACCAGAGGTGTGCCCGAGTTGACTTTTCTCTTTGGGCCGTCCCCTTTGTTTGTTTTGACTGAATGTGTGAGTGTGTGCCCAGTCGTGTCCGACTCTCTGCGACCCCATGGACTGCAGCCCACCAGACTCCTCTGCCCATGGGATCTTCCAGGCAAGAATACTGGAGTGGGTTGCCATTTCCTCCTCCAGGGGATCTTCTCGACCCAGGGATCGAACCCACATCTCCTGTGACTCCTGCATTGCCGGCAGATTTTTTATCACTTGAGCCACTGGAAGAACACTTTTGACTGAAGACCTCCGATTTATCTATGAAAAAAAATGCATATTGTGTATACTGATGTTTACTAAACACAGTCTGATTGCTTCTTTATAGCAGTCCTTAGGCAAAAACGTGGTTCTTCGCTCTCTTTAGGACTCGATAAAGCTGCCACTGTTCAGTTTAACTCTGTTCTTGTGACCTGTGTTTATCAGGAGCCCAAGTGTGCCCTCTCATGTTAGCTGAGGTCTGGGTCTTGTTTCCATTGTAAGATGTACGTGGTTATAGCTATTGAACATCTTCCCAGTCCAAAGTGATGTGAGCGTCTGGGGGGCAAGTGAGGGAATGAGGTTTTCAAAATGAAAAGTGACTTGGTTAACCCTCACGGCTAATGATGATACGTAGCCACTGTGAAGAAGGCTGAGTGCCAAAGAATTAATGCTTTTGAACTGTGGTGAAGACTCTTGAGAGTCCCTTGGACTGCAAGGAGATCCAACCAGTCCATTCTGAAGATCAACCCTGGGATTTCTTTGGAAGGGATGATGCTAAAGCTGAAACTCCAGTACTTTGGCCACCTCATGCGAAGAGTTGACTCATTGGAAAAGACTCTGATGCTGGGAAGGATTGGGGGCAGGAGGAGAAGGGGACGACTGAGGATGCGATGGCTGGATGGCATCACAGACTCGATGGATGTGAGTTTGAGTGAATTCCAGGAGCTGGTGATGGACAGGGAGGCCTGGCGTGCTGCGATTCACGGGGTCGCAAAGAGTTGGACACAACTGAGCGACTGAACTGAGCCACTAATTTTGGTCCTAGAGCTCCTTATAATATATGTACTGAGTCTGATCTTTAAAACTTATTTGGAATCCAAGGGCAGCCTCGGGAGGTCCTTTATGGTGACTTGATCTGGTGGTCATAGAATCATATATACCTACATCCCCTAAAAGTCCACATAAAAGCTGGTGAAATGAACAGTCTTGCTCCAATACTAACTTGCAGTGTCAGTTTTCCTGGTTTTGTTGTTGTTCTTAGTTATACAAGATAGTATGTGGGACCTCTCTCCATTTTTTAATGTACCCTATTTTGCAACCAGTTGTCAATCTGTAATTTTTTTTTTTAAGTGAAATTTAAGAGGAAAATGTCATCTAGAACATAGAGCATGACAGCCAGGAAAACAGCTTCTTCTTGATTTCTATTTATAGGAGTGTCAGTTCAGAGAGCATGAATACACATACTTAGAAATATTTGGTGAATCCCGGAGGGTAAAGGTCATGGGGCAGTGGTTAAAAATTGAGTTGAAGAGTTTAGCTCAATGTCTCTATGACCACTTAAGGTTGGAAGCTTAGCACAGTAATGTCCAAAGGCCATCATTGTTACAACTCATGGAAGACTAGCGAGAACTTTGTGTCGTCTAAAATGAAATCGGCTTGTGCCATAGCATGAAAACATGATTACTGTTCTCAATGGAATGGTGATTTTTAAAAAAGGGGTTTCCAGTTTTTCAAGTTTGGTCTAAAGGGGAAGCATTAAGCATTTGGAAAATGTAGAATTTATTGTGGAATGAACGTATGATTGACCTTGAACAATGGGGGTTTAAACTGTGGATACACTTACATGGGGATTTTTTTCAGTAGCAAATGCTACACACTACACAGTGCATGGTTGGCTGAAGCTGAGGATTTGGAGAAACTGAGACTATGGAGCACCAGCTACAAGTCACACTCGGATTAACCCCCCAGTTGTTCAAGGGTCAATTGTAATTCTGTTAACTAAGCCATAGGAATTACCACTGAATGGGTCCAGTTAGTGAGAAAGCTATGAATTTGTGATACTCTGAAATGTATTAAACAGAGAGATTATTCCAATCTTTTCCCTCCCTCTTTCTTCTTTTATATTTGCAGTTGGTGTCTTTATTTTTCTCTAGACAACTTTAGTGGATATAATTCAGATTTTGTGGGATGATATTCAGAAGATACTTTTATTAAAATATCTTTATCATCAAGTTAAGCAGGTAGTGAGAAAAAGAAAATAACCTTCAGTAAGATAAGTCAAGAAAAACAGAATCCACAAATAATATTATTTAATCTCTGCAGAAATTAAATAACAGAATACTTTGGAAAACTTTCTGGCAATAAATTTGAAAACTAAACTCAAATTGATAAACCTCTAGAAAATACACACTGACTTGAAGAAAAAAGATAGCTTGTTTAAAGGAAAGATATGTTTAAAGGAAAATGAATAATTAAAAATGTTCACCAAAGGAAAACACCAGGATCAGATGCTACTAATAGTTGCCCACACTTTCCAGGAAGAGATCACTTCTTGAAAGAGAAGGAACATTCTCCAGCTTGTTCCAAGAGCAAGCATAACTTGAAATCAAACAACATCATGAGATGAGACCATCATCAGAGTCACATAGGATCATGACTGCCAAGTTTTCAAATCATAAACTGGAAAAGCAGCAGAATACCACGTCACACCGTCAGGTCAATGTCATGGGCTGTGTTTGTGCCCCCAGAATTTATACTGTAGAAACCCTTATGCCCAGCGAGACAGTATAAGGAAGTGGGGCCTTTGGAAGGTAATTAGGTCTACGTGAGGTCATGAGGGTGGAGCCCCGGGACAGAATTAGTGTCCTTATAAAAGATGAGAGCTCACAGTGTGTTCCTCTGCCTGCCTGCCTATCCTCACTATGTGAGGACATAACTGGGAAGGGACAGGACCTTCAGCAAGACCAGCCCTGCTGGTACCCTGCTCTCTGGTTTCCAGAACTATGAGAGATATATTTTGCCATTTAAGCTCCCTGATCTGTTGTGTTTTTGTTATAGCAGCTGTAGCTCACTGAGATGGTCAAGGAAGCAGTTTGCTGAACTTTCTTTTAAGGCCCACAGTTTTAACTTGTCTCTTCCTCCCCTGTTGTGTAGCTTGAGCAGCACTGGGCTGGACTCCAGCACAAAACGGAAATGAGCATCCTCCCCTTCTTCCTGGTTTTAAAGGAAGTGATTCCAGTGTATCACCACGAAGACGGTTGTTAGTGTAGGCTTTTACAGACTCCTTATCTGATTCACAGAGTTCTTTCTATTCCTGGTTTGCTAGTTGAGAAGAGACTCAAGAGACAGTTTAACCAAGTGTGAGGAATGGACCTTATTTAGCTCCTAATTTTAACAAATCCACTGTAGAAAGACAGTTTTTGAGGCATTTGAGGAAATTAATGATAGACTTGGTATAGGGGGACAGTGAAGAGTTATTTTAACTGAGCTGTGATCATACATTGTGATTGTGTAAGAAAATGCCTACTTGTGTGGGGAGTTCCCTGGTTGTCTAGGTGTTAGGATTAGGCACTTCAATGCTGTGTCACAGAGTTCAATCTGTGGTTGGGAAACTGAGATTCTGCAAGCTGCATGATCAAAAAAAAAGAAAATGTTCACTTTTAATTTTTTTTATTGTAATATACACAAAACATAAAATATACCACTTTAGCCATTTTACTCTACAAGTTCTGTGACTTTAAGTACATTCACATTGCTGAGCAGCAATCGACCACCGTCATCTCCAGAACCTTTTGATCTTTCCCAACTGGACCCAGGGCCCCATTAAACACTAACTTGTCGTATACCCAGACCCTGGAAACCACCATTCTTCTTTCTGTCTCTATGAATTTGATGATTCTTTGTTGTTGCTAAGTCATGTCCAACTCTTTTGGGGCCCCATGGACTGCAGCCCACCAGACTCCTCTGTCCATGTGATTTTCCAGGCAAGAAGACTGGAGCAGGTTGGCATTTCCTTCTCTGGGGATCTTCTGACCCAGGGATGGAACCCACATCTCCTGCACTGCAGGCAGATTATATACTACTGAATCACCTGGCAAGGAGTGATTACTCTGGGTATCTCAGATAAGTGGAATTCTATTTGTCCCTTTGTACGGTCTTATTTCACTTAGCAAAATGCCCTCAAGGTTTATCCCTGTGGTAGCATGTCTCTCATGGCTGAATAGTACTCCGTTGTGTGTATGGACCACATTTTGTTTATTCTTTCATCCATAGTGGATATTGGTTTGTTCCTTTTTTTTTGGACGTTGTGAATAATGCTGCTATGAACGTGGTGTACAAACATCTGTTGGAGTTCCTGCCCTTGATTCCCTGTTGATTCTTTTGGATGTCCCCACATAGCCCAAAGTGGAATCCCTGGATAATCATATGATAATTTTGTTCTTTTTCTTTTTTTTTTTTGAGGAATCATTTTTTTCCCACAGCAGTTGCACCATTTTACATTCCTACCAGGAGTGCAGTGCACAGGGGTTTTACTTTGTCCATATCCCCACCAACATATGGTAAGAAAAATGCCATTCCCATAGAAGCTCGAACACCACTAGCCAATGGGCAGTGGGGACCACGCACCCCCGCCTGGATAGCTTTCATGCTTAGCTGTAGTCTTGCCTAGATTTTCCCTGGGTGTCTGTAAAACTCCCATCATGTCTCTGAAAGAAAGGACTTTAGGAGCAAAAGAAAAACTAATACTCTGTGATCTGTTGATACACATATATGAGGTAAAACCACTCATTTTTAAAAGGCAAGGGACTGCCAGACTCTGTTCATGACCCGAGGTTCCTTTTGGGTGGAGGTGGGAGTTGGCTTCGCAGAGAAATATTGATCTCCTTCCAGTTTTTAAGTTGGGTGCTAGTTTCCTTGGTGCTTTGTTATTATGCTTCGTTACCTCTGTAAACTCACATATATAGACATACTTTTGCATGTTACTCATTTAACATTTATAATCTTAACCCAGTAACATTTATTCTTTCCTGCTGTGGCCCCTATCTGTTGGCCAGAGGTCCGGTGCTGCTCTGAAATTTCAACTAGTATTCATCTGAGGCAAGGAGAGAGGATAGAGTGATTTCTATAAAGCTAAATTGATTCAACTCCAAGGATTGTGTATATCCTTTATGTCCTTCCTACTTGATTTGGTGTTAAAAGGACCTTTAAAAATCAGAGCATTAAAAGGGTGCAATCTGTTGTCTTATTTGCTCTATTGTCCTTACAAAAGGTAAACAGAAACAGATGCCCTTGTGTAAGGTCATTACCGTTTTTAAAAAAAAGTGTTTTCAGGAGTCCTTGAAAAATTCTAGGAATTGTTGCTTCAGAGAAAGCAGCTCTGTATTCAGTAGCCAAACTCCAAGGCTGATTATATTCAAGACTGGGATTTCACTCACCTTCCTTTCCAGAGAATGTATTATACTCTCCCATTAAAAAGCTCGTTTAGAGGAATATTAATCAGCCCTGTGTGAAGACTCACGAGTAAGTCTACCTACACCCAGCTCAGGGGACCTACAGTCTCAAATACCACCAGCTGATGATGCTTACAATGAACATTTACCAAGCACTTCTCTACCATTGACTGTTTGGTACAGACTCTTTCAATCTTCAGGAATGTTATTTTCCCCATTTAACTGATAACTGAAACTTTGCCTAACATCTTGCTCAGAATCACTGGAGTAAGATAAGGGAGCTGGAATTCAAAACCCCAGGGGAGCTCCCCGCTGTGGTCCACACTCCTGGTTACTACTCCACTGGATTCCACACATGGCACCATCTTTGAGAAGCCAGAGGCAGTGGATCCCCCGCTCAGCCCTCTCTCATCCCGATCTTTAAGGACCCCAGTTCACACAGCTTGAAGGGGGAAAGGCTAAGCTCGTTGGAACCCTTTCGGGCCTGCTAAGCTGCTTCAGTCGTGTCGGACGCTGTGACTCCGTGGATGGTAGCCCTCCAGGCTCTTCTGTCCATGGGATCCTCCAGGCAAGAACACTGGACTGTTTTACTATGGTGGTCTTCAAACGCACTTGTAGGCAGGGATTTAACTGTACTTACTTCTTGCATCTCTATGAGACATTAGCAAATGCACTGTGTAAATTCAGCTGTGGGCAGAAGATGTGGGGGGAGAGAGGAGTTCCAAGCATACTTCAGTTACCGTAGCTGAGGTCTCGTAGGAAGACTGAGGAAGATGCTACAGCGTTGACCGAAGGGGCATAAAACGTTCAGGCGGGAGAGCTTAACACGAGCTGGGCAGCAATCAGAGACGCCTGGGGGACTGAGGAGACCGTGCATGTCCTCCAAGAAGGATAAAAGAGCAGCAGGAGGAAGCTGAGTCCTTCAGGGTCACGTTGAGGAGAACGGGGAAATGAGCACTAGAAGGCCGTGAGTTCTGATTCACACGGTAATAAAATGGAGGGCTTTGAACTGCGCTTCTATTTTCTCCTTTTTAGACTCTCCTCTCTCTCTCCACATCTGTCTGCGAGCGGCTGCCAGGACCCTTCCTTAGTCACACACATCGCCTCCCAGGATTTCGACATCCCTTCTCCTCAAGAACTGCGCGCAGCTTCTCCCCTTCCCGGCCAGGTCAGACGCGCCTTCTCGCTCCTTCCCTCCCTCTCTCATCCTCTCTGGCTCGCCCTTCTCTTCTTGGGTCCTTTGCCTCGTACCTGTAACAAATCACCCAAGACAGTGGCTCGGAACAAGAGACTGTGATCATCTCTGTCTCGTGACAAGACGAGGAGGAACGGGGTGGCTCCCCCTGGAGGGCGTCCATGCAGTGGCAGCCAGGTGGTCCCGGGTGGGGGTGGGGAGATCCCGAGTCCGCCCTGCCTTGGCCATCCAAGATGGCGCCTTCACATTACTTCCGGTGGGCCCCCTGAGGTGGCGGGGGACTGACCGGACTCTTTCCTCCCTCCTCCCTTCTCCTTCCATGTCCTTATACACCACACAGCCTCTCTACACGGTTACCTTGCACTTCCTTGTAGCGTAGGGGGTTCAGAGTAGTGGGGCTTCTTACCTGGCAGCCATCTTGCCTCAGACATGCATCCCAAGACACCTAATCAGAAGGAAAGTCAAAACTTAGGAGGCAGTCTCAGAAGTCACTCCGCACTGCTGTTGCTGCCTCTTGTTGGCCCAGAGAAGGTCACAGAGCCCGCCCAGGGGAGAGGAACCACCCAAGGGTGTGAATGCAGGAAGGTGTGGTTTACTGGGGGTGGCATACCTCTCCAAGGACTAACGTTTCTCGTGTATTGAAATGTCTGTCCCTGTCGCTCTTCCTGACTGAAATACCTCATCACTGCTTTGGACCTTGCTTTGCATTCATAGTTTTTCCTGTGGTTTATATTAATGACTTATTTGAGGAATTCTTACACATTCTTTCAAAAGAATCTTAATATGCTTTCATTTCTTGATACTAAAATTTCAGCACCCAAGAAGCCCTGTGGAATAGCTCTGTGACTGTTTTTTAGAAAGTCTCTTTGGGAAATCAGATTCGGTTCACCTTTTAACCACTGATGATAACACAGCAAACTGAAAAGGCAGATCAGTTTTAGAGAAAAGTGATCCACCATCAGGTGTGGGTGTCCTTGGATGAACTCCCCAACAATGATGCTTTTCATGCTTGGCCACTAATTTAAAAACCTGTTCTCTTGTTGAGGCTAAATGGTGACTTGCTTTCTGTATGGACCTTCTTTTTTGTCGTTTTTCATACTTATATTCAAACTCTTTTACACAAGTGAAAGTTTACCCTTTTTTAAAAACAACTCCCTCTCCTCTTACCCTTCCAAAGGGATAAGTTGAAACTCAAAGATTTGTTGCACAGTCACATGGCAGTTTCAGAAATTCTTAAAAATCTCATACCGATGGATGACTTAACTTTTCCTAGCTTCTGCAATGCCATTGAGGTCTCAAGCTCACATAAAGAGTTATTGGCTTTTTCTTTTTTAAGATGCTAAATCTGAAAAGCTTTTCTCTGGTGATTATAGAGAACAGCACACGTGGGAGAAAGTGGGCCACTGGAGGTGGCAAAAACTTTTTTTCCTACCCACAAGCCCTGAAGAAACTCTGCCAACAAGGATTAATTTGCTCATGAGATCTTACTGTGGTTGCCATTAAGAAAGAAAAAAAACCCAGCAGGAACAGCAGGGCAGAAGCATTTCTGAGCCTGGGGGAGAAGAGTTGGGTTTTGTGGTGGGAAGTGGGGTGCTGGTTTTTCTCTCCTACAGTGATGAGGCTAACAGCATTTCTCTCCCTTGGACTCTGTGTGGACATCTGAAGGCCAGCTCCGAAGGAGGATAATCAGTAGCTTGTAGTTTTCTGTAGTTTGGCTTTATTAAGAGCAGGGGAAAGATTTCATTTTTAAAAAGCCTTCCCGCAGCTCCCCGGTGACCTCATGGTTAGAATTTGGCTCTGTCACTGCAGGGGCCCAGCTCCATCCCTGGTCGGGGTATTGAGATCCAGCGAGCCATGTGGAATAGCCAGAATATGGGGAAGAAAAAACTCGTCGATTTGAGCCTTTCTCAGTTTTTAAGAAAGCCTTGGACAACAGCACATCACCCCATTGGTGGTGTGTTTCCACGTTTCTGTCCTCATACTTGGGTTCAATAGACAAGTTAGGCAGACCCCGGCAGCTTCAAACCCAGAGAGTCCCTCTTCACAGCGTTATTCAGCCCCCAGTTTCCTCTAGGAAAAGGAAGCAGTGGACCTCAGTTAGAACAGTGTTTCTATGAAGCTTTATACTAAGCCCCTCAACAAAAATTTCCACCGGCCATCAGGCAAAACACGGCAGACCCTGAAAGCTTCAGACCCAGGCGGAATGCACCCCCGACCACCAGGACCCCCACCAAAGGTCAGCTCAGGGCTGCCCTGGGTCTTGTCAGCTGCCCAGTGGGGAGAGAAGGAAGCAACCCGAGGGGCCAGGGCAGCAGGAAGAAGAGGGGCTGGGAGAGATGGGCGGGGGGTGGACAGCAGAGGCAAGTCCCAGTCACTGATTCCTGAAGCCCTGCAGCTTCTGGGAAGCCCCCATTCTCCCACCTGTGCAGAGGAGGACCCCTGAAGCGAAGCGTTTAAATAACTTGCTTTCATGCGACCTGATTAGCTATTTAAAGTCTTTAAGTAGAATCTAAGCGTTGTATTTAATCCTTGAGTAAAATGAAGGATTTTCGTCTGAGCCTGGCTGCCTGGCCCACGGTTCCTTCCACCACCCCTGACCCCCTCTCAGAAGCCATGGGTAACTGGTAATCCTCTTATGAATGAGAACGGGGGACCTGCTCGAGGTGAGCCTGTGGCACTCAGCCAAGTAACAACAGCTGTCACTCTCTCTCGTTTAATCCTATAGTGGAGTACGACAAGGAGTTCTCCCCTCGCCAGCGACACCACAAAGAGTTCAAGTTCAACCTATCCCAGATTCCTGAGGGTGAGGCGGTGACGGCTGCAGAGTTCCGAATCTACAAGGACTGTGTTGTGGGCAGTTTTAAAAACCAAACTTTTCTTATCAGCATATACCAAGTCTTACAGGAGCATCAGCACAGGTATGGAGGCTCAAGGAACCCCAAAGGGTCGGGCTGGGCCCCGTTTCTCACCCCATCACCCTGTAACCCCAAGTGTGTCTGGGAGAGGTGGCTTGGAGTTCAAGGGCAGCCCACGGGCGTGACGAGGGATGTGTTCCCAGTGCTAGTTTAGCGGGCGAGAAGATAGTTTTGCTCTTGCGGTGAAGATTTCCCAATAGTTTCCTTTTCTGAAGCCGCCAGTGAATAGTAATTACTAAGCATCCTTGGTGATCAGAAACAGAACCGACTGGGAACTGGTTCCCAGTATTGCTTAGGCTCTCTTCTGAATGGAAGGTGAGGGTGGCTGACAGGTTCACACTTGAAAATTGTATGAGGATGCTTAGAAATGCTACTGAGTCAAGTGAATAGAAGGCTCTGTGTGCTAGTGATATAATATATACATATATATTGGTTGGTCAAAAAGGTCATTAAGATAATTGCATGAATGAACTTTGGTCAAAAACCTGAATGAACATTTTGGTCAACCCAATATAATGTCTTTGAGTGTGTGTGTGTGTGTATATGAATGAATGTGTCTCAGATGTATTTTTTTTTAACATGTAGATGCGACGGAATAGTAGACTTTATTTTTTTACATGTCTGTATTATTCTTGTTTCCTGAAATGAGGCCACACATTTTACAAAAGCACTGTGTTCTTGGGGCTGCCTAGCAAGTAAAAGAATCCTTCCATGGGGTGATTTTTTTTAGAGCATTGGAGGGACTAAGGGATGAAGTGTAGTACAGCATTTTATTTCAGTCCTATAGAGACAGGAGTACAAGCCCATGACCTTGAAATATTGCTTAGTCCTTAGGGCTCAGCTGAGTGGTTGGGGCAGAGGGAGAGCTTAGGGCAGAGGTCAGCACTGCTTGAGGTTCTCGTCGGGTAGCAACTCAGCACGTGATGGGATTTGCTGGCAATAATATGGCAAATCTGAAGATAAAAGTAAGAGGATGCAGAGGGAAGGGAACTCCCCACCCCTTCGTTTATGGATTCTATTAGCTTGGGTTTTATACACCAACTCCAGATTCTTGCTTTTGGTCCCGGAAGTCTGTTGACCTCCCAAGACAGTCCAAAAGTCTCGGCCAAGAAGGTCCAAAAGCATGAGTTTTGTTCCTCCTGGACTTACGGGTCTGTGTGTGGGTCTGTCTCAATACACACACTAAAGTAATATCAAATGTGAACTTGGCCCCACACAAGAACTGTTTTGAGAGCACTGTGACATTTGACCCCGATGCATATTCAGGTCCATTATGAGGAAAGTGGAGAAGTGGGGACACACGCTAGTGTAGGACATAGACACTGACCGTTGTAGGTGAATCTCAGCTACATGATAATAAATAATAAGTAAAATAGAGCTGTTGTGAGATCTTTATTACAGAACAAAATTTCAGAGTGGAAGGGAAGTTTTCTAATGTCTGATTATCACTCCTAAATTAAAATATATTGATCAATTTAACTGTGAAGGGTCTCTGTTGAGAAATAAATTCTTCATTGCTAGCTTTTCATCTTTCAATATTTCAGAGAAATTCAGTATTCAGTGATTCTTTGGAATTGCTTTGTTTTGTTGTTCAGTCCCTAAGTTGTGTCCAACTCTTTGCAACTTCATGAAGCACAGTACACCAAGCTTTCCTGTCCTTTGCTATCTCCCTGAGTTTGCTCAAACTCATGTCCTTTGAGTCAGTGATGCCATCCATCCGTCTCATCCTCTGTCATCCCCTTCTTCTCTTGCCCTCAGTCTTTCCCAGCATCAGGGTCTTTTCCAGTGAGTGAGCTCTTCTCATCAGGTGGCCAAAGTATTGGAGCTTCAGCTTCAGCATCAACCCTCCCAATGAGTATTCAGGACTGATTTCCTTCGGGATTGACTGGTTTGATCTTGCTGTCCACGGGGCTCTCAAGAGTCTCCAACACCACAGTTTGACAGCATTAGTTCTTCGGTGCTCAGCCTTCTTTATGGTCCAACTCTCACATCTGGTTGTGACCGATTTAGCCGTTGACTTTCAGTTTGCCTAATTATCAGTGTCATTGCCTTTCTGTGTTGGAAATAATCCGCTGGTGCCTTTTTGGCTCAGACTCCTGTTTGGAAAGCAGTTTCCTCTGTTCTGCAGGATGAACTTCATGGTGAAAGTTCATGGATTGGAGCTTTTGTGACTATGATTTTTTTTTTCAAAATTATTATTATTTTACCAAAGAGAGAGAGTACACACTAGCAGACTATTTGTGAGGTTTACACTGAGCTTCGCCAGAAGTGAACAGCTGCCTTGAGCTTCAGATGCTGGTGTCAGGCTCCCTCCGGGCCAGCAGTGAGCTTGGAAAACAGACTCCCCAACGGTCCCAACCTTTGATGACTCCCTGTCAAAGCAGAGCAGGAATCGCTCTGCCTTCTAGGACGGGAGTATTTGGCGATGGATATGTGTAACTTTTGTGCGTAGGAAAGGGGAAATCCTGGGAGAATTGGGAGAATTTCGTGCTTTTGAAGAGTTCCTGCTTGGCCAGGAGGAGATTGTCTTTTCTTATCAGTGGCCTGGAGCCCAGGATGCCTGTGGCCTCCTCGTGTTCTTCCAGAGGCCTTCAGATTGAACCTCGGGACCCCTTCTGGGGAAGGTCCCATCTCCCCATCTGTACCGTCTTGGGGCGTCTTGGTTAAAAAAGGACTCTTCCGGCTCATTCATCCTCTGTCATCCCCTTCTTCTCTTGCCCTCAGTCTTTCCCAGCATCAGGGTCTTTTCCAGTGAGTGAGCTCTTCTCATCAGGTGGCCAAAGTATTGGAGCTTCAGCTTCAGCATCAACCCTCCCAATGAGTATTCAGGACTGATTTCCTTCGGGATTGACTGGTTTGATCTTGCTGTCCACGGGGCTCTCAAGAGTCTCCAACACCACAGTTTGACAGCATTAGTTCTTCGGTGCTCAGCCTTCTTTATGGTCCAACTCTCACATCTGGTTGTGACCGATTTAGCCGTTGACTTTCAGTTTGCCTAATTATCAGTGTCATTGCCTTTCTGTGTTGGAAATAATCCGCTGGTGCCTTTTTGGCTCAGACTCCTGTTTGGAAAGCAGTTTCCTCTGTTCTGCAGGATGAACTTCATGGTGAAAGTTCATGGATTGGAGCTTTTGTGACTATGATTTTTTTTTTCAAAATTATTATTATTTTACCAAAGAGAGAGAGTACACACTAGCAGACTATTTGTGAGGTTTACACTGAGCTTCAGCCAGAAGTGAACAGCTGCCTTGAGCTTCAGATGCTGGTGTCAGGCTCCCTCCGGGCCAGCAGTGAGCTTGGAAAACAGACTCCCCAACGGTCCCAACCTTTGATGACTCCCTGTCAAAGCAGAGCAGGAATCGCTCTGCCTTCTAGGACGGGAGTATTTGGCGATGGATATGTGTAACTTTTGTGCGTAGGAAAGGGGAAATCCTGGGAGAATTGGGAGAATTTCGTGCTTTTGAAGAGTTCCTGCTTGGCCAGGAGGAGATTGTCTTTTCTTATCAGTGGCCTGGAGCCCAGGATGCCTGTGGCCTCCTCGTGTTCTTCCAGAGGCCTTCAGATTGAACCTCGGGACCCCTTCTGGGGAAGGTCCCATCTCCCCATCTGTACCGTCTTGGGGCGTCTTGGTTAAAAAAGGACTCTTCCGGCTCATGAAGAAACATAGCTGTTTAATCTGTGTTTCAGTGAAATTTGTAGCATCTGATGGATCAACTTAAGACATATGTGTGTTGCAAAAGAGTTGGCTGCCTTGAAAAAGAAAAAAAAAAAAAAGGCAGGTTTTTCATTGCTGAGTCATACCCTCAGCTGGGGCTGAAGGAGTTCTGTGTCAGACCTCCTGCTATAAAGGGCAGCTAGGGAGTCTGACCCAGGGAGGGTCAGGAAAGATGCTTGGAAAGGAGGCCCTTGCTGTGAACCCTGCAGAAACCTCATGCCTCTGGTAAAAAGTCACTGGATCAGGTAAGTTAAAAAACAGTGATGACTAGATGGTGTTTGTTGAAGCAGCTGATAGATACATTTTTCAAAACCTGAAAATAAGCCTAGAGATGAAATCTAAGTCCTGAAAAGAACTGGAGCAAGTCGTGGAGTGGAGGGAAGCATACATGTGCTCTTTTTAGCTTATTTATTTTTAACTTTTTATTCTGTATTGAGGTATAGCTGATTAATAATGTGACAGCTTCAGGTGGACAGTGCAGGGACTCAGCCATACATATCCATGTCTGTGTTCTCCCCCAAGCTCCCCTCCCATCCAGGCTGCCACATTGTATGGAGCAGAGTTCCCTGTGCTCCGTAGTAGGTCCTTGTTGGTTACCCATTTTATTTTAAAAAATAATTTATGCATTATTTTTGTTGTGCTGGGTCTCTGTTGCTAGGCGAGGGCTTTCTCTAGTGGTGAGGGAGAGTTACTCTTCATTGCCGTGCACAGGCTTCTCATCGGGGTGGCTTTTCTTGTTGGATCATCAGCTCTAGGGCCCTCGGGCTCAGTAGTTATGGCCCAGGGCTTAGTTGCTCTTCATCGTCTGGAATCTTCCTGGACTAGGGATCGAACTTGTGTCCCCTGAATTGGTGGGTGGATTCTTACCCACGGTGCCACCAGGGAAGTCGCTTTGTTAGTTGCCCATTTTAAATACAGCAGTGTGTATGTGTCTATCCCAGATTCCCTAACTCTCCCTTCCCCCATTTTTAACTCTGTAGTATGGAGTGGGGTTGATAGTTGAAGATGAGTTTGCTGTTAAAATCTGATGTTAGGAATTGTTATATGTTTATGATGACCCTGGTGGAACTGGCAGTTATATCATGCTCAGAGTTTCAGAAAGACCTTCCCAAATCCCTTCCTTAGAGTTTAGCCATGTCCACATCAGACAGCTGGGCAGGCAGTTTACACTATAGAAGGATGAAATATGGCATATACACATTGTGTCAAGTCCAAATTAGGCCTAAAGTGTGGTCTGTTCTGCTTACTCAAAGTCACCCCCATGCCGTGGGGACAGTCCCAAGGTGAAGTGCCAGAAAGAGGGAAATGGTCCCCTTACAGCACGTCTTGCGTCTTCAGCTCCTTAGCTTGGATAAGAACATCTCAAGGATGCTCCTGTCTGGGTAGCACAGGAGACAGCTCTGTTGGGGGTAAAAATGTGTCTGTTAGAATTCAGGCCTTTGGTGCTTTGGCTTGAGGACTTCCGATGGGAAAAACCTCTGCAAACCTTCATGGATCTATTGATCAACCATGGATCTGCTAGCAGCTTTTCCAAAGGGAAGGTGTGGAGGAGATGAAAGGCTAAATCACTTGGAAGTACTTAGTCATGGTGTGGTGTCTTTGTCCATTTACTTTGCATTTTCTCCTGCATCTCATCCATGTTGAGCTGTCTTCATATTTGGAGGCTGCTCTGATTAACTGTCAACCATTTATTATCTCGTGTGGCAGCATGATGGTAGCATGTCACTCACTTCATATGTACTCACATACCTTTATATTAATAGTGCAATTTGGGGGCCTTTAGCCTCTTGGTGAAAGTGAAAGAGGAAAGTGAAAAAGTTGGCTTAAAGCTCAACATTCAGAAAATGAAGATCATGGTATCTGGTCCCATCACTTCATGGGAAATAGATGGGGAAACGGTGGAAACAGTGTCAGACTTTTTTAGGCTCCAAAATCACTGTGGATGGTGACTGCAGCCATGAAACTAAAAGATGCTTTCTCCTTGGAAGAAGTTATGACCAACCTGGATAGCATATTTGAAAGCAGAGACATTACTTTGCCGACTAAGGCCCGTCTAGTGAAGGCTATGGTTTTTCTTGTGGTCATGTATGGATGTGAGAGTTGGACTGTGAAGAAGGCTGAGTGCCGAAGAACTGATGCTTTTGAACTGTGATGTTGGAGAAGACTCTTGAGAGTCCCTTGGACTGCAAGGAGATCCAACCAGTCCATTCTGAAGGAGATCAGCCCTGAGATCTCTTTGGAAGGAATGATGCTGAAGCTGAAGCTCCAGTACTTTGGCCACCTCGTGTGAAGAGTTGACTCATTGGAAAAAACTCTGATGCTGGGAGGGATTGGGGGTAGGAGGAGAAGGGGACGACCGAGGATGAGATGGCTGGATGGCATCATGGACTCGATGGACGTGAGTCTGAGTGAACTCCGAGAGATGGTGATGGACAGGGAGGCCTGGCATGCTGCGATTCCTGGGGTCGCAAAGAGTCAGACACGACTGAGCGACTGAACTGAACTGAAGACTGTCATTCTCATCTATATTTCTTATTTGGTTAAAGATATACTTTACCTCTTAATTCACTTTTGTATATCTGGAAGTCAAACAGCATCTCTTGGAAGCCAGACAGAAATGTTTTCAGTTTCTGAAAGATGGTTCTGTTTGGTCCGTGGATCGGCCCCACGTGCCTCTGCTAGCTGTGAAATTCTGTACTCTGTATGTATATGTTGCTTGGCAGAGATAGTCGGTCTTCTGTGTGTGTGATAACTTCTTTGTGTTTCACCATGGTGCAGTCTTTTGGAAGACATGTAAGCGAGAATTAATTACCAGATTTGAAAGTCAGCTCCTCCTGGTACAAGCAATAGCACATCTTACTCCTATGTTTGCAAACAGGGAGTGGGAGGCAAAGCTGGAGTTTTTTTGTATATATATAGCTTTTTCAGTTTGGATTGTATGCTTCGTCCTAACGTTAGCATCGTTTTTAGGATTGGAAGATGTGCAACTTGGAATCAAGGAAACAGGGCAATACTGTGGTGGAGTTGGTTTTTAAAACCGAGAAAGATATCCTTAGGCTGCCCAGAGGCCATGCTGGTGGAGTTCCCAAGAACAAGGCAGACTGAATTATTGCTTATGTGACTAAGTTCATCAGTTCTGACCTGTTTTTAAGATAGAATATAATTGTCCCGGGAGAGACAATAACTGTTGAAAGACAAAAGCAGTTTTCCAGAATTTTAAATTTGACACACTACTCTGAACCATTCACAGAGATCGGGAACAGAGGAATCAGTCAGGAGGGGCTTGGAGAAGAGTCCAGGTTGGGACGGGTCTGAGTCATGGTTAGATGCTGAGAGCACATGAGATATGGAGCATTTAGACCAGCAGAATGAGCGCTGCTCTCTAGCACTGGGTATTTGAGATCCCAGGTGAACTGTGGACATAGATTAGAAAGTTTAGATATAAGAATAAAAAAACCTAGTTGACCCAGGACCACTTATTGAAAATACTTTCCTTTTTTCCTTCGCATCAGTGGCATCTTTGTCATAAATCACGTGATCACATAAGTGTGGGTCTATGTCTGAGATCTTTGTTCTGTTGGTTGATTTTTCTCTTCTTGTACCAATATTATGCTCTTAAGTAACTTTTAGTTTTATGGGAAGTCTTAATATCTGGCATGGAAGTTCTCCAGATTTGTTCAAGCTTTTCTTGACTATTGATGGTCCTTTGTAGTCCCATGTATACTGTAAAAGCAGCGTTTCAATTTCTACGAAAGAAACTCTGTTCTGAAATTCTGAATCTACTTGGAATTTCGTCAGATTTAGAGCTTAATTTGGGATGAATTGACTCTCACTGATTGTGAGTGATCCAGTCCAAGAACGTTTATTTAGGTTTGCTTTTAACTTATCTCAGTAACCTTTAACAGTTTGGGAGGTCTTGAATATTTTTATTAGAATTATTTCAAGTATTGAAGTTTCCATCCTATTGTGAGTGGTATTGTTATCTTTTAAAAATTTCAGTGTCTGATTATTTTTTGCTATACCCATAGAAATACAACTGATTTTTAGATATTGATCTTATATCTAGCAACCTTACAAATTTACATAGTCTAATAATGTTTCTCTGCAGAATTTTAGAATTTCTTTGAATATAATCATGTCATCTATAAACATTTTTATTTTTTCATCATAATTCTTATATTTTTGCTTCTCTTACTGTGCTTGCTGGACATCCAGTGTAATATTGAATTCCATAGACTTATGGTAGGTTTCTAATCTGAGATTGGAAATCTGTCATATTTCTGATCTATAAGGGGGGAAGCATTTAATACTGTACCATTAAGGACAATGTTTGTTATAAATGTTTTTGTAGATACTCTGAATAGACTTAGGAAGTTCTCCTCTATTCTTAGTTTGCTATGATTTTTTTAAAATTAGAAATTATGTGGATTTTTTCCTGAATTTTGGGGGATGATTGTAGTTAGTCCTTCATATATCCAGGGGTTCTACAGCTGTGGAGTCAACCAAGCACACATCAAAATTTTTTTTTTAATTTCAGAAAGTTCAAAAAAAATTCCAATTTGCTATGTGCTTGCAACTATTTACATAGCACTTACGTTGTATTAGGTACTATAAGTAATCTAGAGATTTAAAATATACAGGAGGACATGCATGAGTTAAATGCAGTTATACTAAATGATTTTATGTAAAGGACTTGAGCATACATGGATTTTGGTGTCTAGCTATTTTTGGTATCCAGGATTGGGTCCTGGAACCAGTCCCCCCAGGATACTGAGGGATGTCTATAACCAATGTCACATTCCTGGAACAAACCAAACTTGGGATTTATCCTTTTAATATAACACTAGATTCTAAGATCATGTCTGAAAATTCTGTTATTTGAATCACCTGTGGGTCTGTTTTCATGATCTGTTTGCTCTGTTGATTTTTCCTCATTTGGTCTTATTTCCTGGCATGCCTAATCACTTTTTGAAATTATATTCTGGACTTCATTTATGAAAAATAGTTCTAGATACTGGTGTCTACTTCACTTTCCTCTGGAAGGCAGGCTGGTCACCTTGTGCTGTTCTAATTGAAGCCAGGTTTCTGGATGTGTTAAGGCATCTCTGTTTCTTGTTTTCCCTGGTAGCTTAGACAGTAAAGCATCTGCCTGCAACGCGGGAGACCCAGGTTTGATTCCTGGATTGGGAAGATCCCCTGGAGAAGGAAATGGCAATCCACTCCAGCACTCTTGCCTGGAAAATCCCATGGACGGAGGAGCCTAATAGGCTATAGTCGCTGGGGTTGCAAAGAGTCGTACACGACTGAGTGACTTCACTTTCACTTAGCTCTTTAGGGGTCTCAGCTGAAGGTCTAGGTTGTTTACCAGAAGTTCTCTTCCATGGTGGGCTCTGAACTCTTAATTTTTAATTCCCCAGCACTGAGAGACTGCCAAAAACTCTGCTGTGCTTTTGTTTAGCCTCTAAGCAGTTTCTTTCTGCTTGTTTTCTCAGCTTCTTCCTCCACGCAAACACAGCCTAACATTTGGCAAATGTCTCAAATGGAAATATGGGAGTTCATGGCAGTCAGGCCTTGAAGAGCCAAGGTCCTAGAGGAAAGGACCCCTAACTTCTATGAGATCACATTGATGAGCTCACTTCTGTGCAGTCCTCTGGGACCTTAGCCCTCCAACTCATAACTTCCTGAAGCTTCAGTTTGCATTGCCAGCCAGTGATACTGCTCCAGGCTCTGGGCTGCTACCCCATTCTGTTTGACATCTTTGCGGTATGCCAGGAATTAACAAAGACCCCGAGATGAAAAAGCAATGGCAAAGACGGGGCTCAGCCCTGATGCATTTCTCTTCTCTCTGACCTCTTGCCCCATCAAGTGTTTACCTTTCTTGGTTGCTCTAAGATGGCTTCAAACAGGTTTGTGATTTTAGCTGTTCTTAGAAGTGTTCATTTGATGCACCGTAGCCCAAAGCACCCATCTCTGAAGTGTCATATTTTTATTTGGAAATCTTTATAATGAATCCCCGCAGACACTGATGTTGGAAGCAGACAGCAGGATTCTGGAAACCAGACCTGAACCCAGTCGTTGGGCCGGCATCCAGGAGATGCATGTTCCTAGGAAAGCGTTTCTCGCAGACCGACGCTCGTAGAGTGGTGGCTGTGTGACTTCCGTCGGATGCTCAGTCCTGCCTCCTGAAATGAAGTCACACGAACTCTTATCTCCACTGACCTGAAAGTGAGATATCTGGGACTGTTCTTTTATGAAGAGAAGGGCAAATTTGAGAAAGGCGGGATGGGAGAACTCGATTGATGTTTGGGCAGAGGAAAATCAGAGCCTTCTTATCGCTGTGCCCAGCCACGCCTGTTTCTCTTTCTGAATCTGGCTGCCAAATGTTCCCACCCTAGGGACTACTGAAATCTTTCTGCTGGTTTGATAATCCCTGGCACACTCAGCCTGGGCCCCAATGAGCACTGAACTTCGTAGTGAGTGTTTGTTCCTTTGCTCCTGAGAAAGGGATAACGTGCCCGACGCACACCTGCGGTTATGTAACCAGTTAGTTTCATCTTCTTAGTCAAGAGCATCTTCCTTAGACTTAGAAAGACCCTCCTGAATTCAAAGGGGAAAACAAGATTCAAGAAGCTAGCAAGCTTTCTTCCCCCTGCCTGTCTACATTCTGTTCTTTGGAAGAGTAGCTGAGAACGTTAGAGAAGAATTTAAAAAACAAGGACAAATTTTGGAGAGGGGGACGTCAGGGTGTGGGGAACAGAAAGAACTTCTGTTTGGGAATTGTTTACCCACTTGGTAAACGTGGCAGAGAAAAGAAAATAGGTTTGTTTCTGGAAACGATACTGCCTTCTCTATTATGCACACCCAGCTGTTTTAGTTGCCAGCGTCTCCCCATCAGGATGTCCAGCTTTGTGGGAGGCAGGCCATGGTTGCAGTCAAGATGATTTTTTTTTTTTCCTGTTTTAAAATCACAACTTAGCAGCGCTTTTATTGTCAAAGTTCCCCATGTTGGGCAAGGGTGTGGGTGTGGGCATGGATGATAAAAACTAAAACATAAAATTTGCCTGTGACATGTTTAAAAGGTGGCAGAAATTGAGAGGTTGTTGCTGACCCACGAAAAGATGCCGAGATTCTTGGTCTCCAGAAGAGAAGAATTTAATCGGGGGCAAGAGACAATCAAAAGAATGTCTCAAGTTTGAGAAAATTTTACCAGACCCACTCCCATTCCCACAATTTACATTTTAGGATAACAAGATTAGAATTTAACAATAGAAAGATCCTACCAGACCCACTCCCATAATATACATTCTAAAATATCAGGATTAGTCAGGTTTTCAAGAAGGAGAAACTGTCCTCAAGCAGGACACGTTGTTGTATAATCTTTAGTACAGAGTTTAAACTGAGTTGTTTAAACTGAGTTGTTTGTTGTATAATCATCACTTCCAGGCTTAAAGATAAAAATGTTTTATATGACTAGGACTAAGAAATGTAGAAGAAAAAAGATGTTTGTCCTTTCCTCCTCCTTGAGAATTCCAGACCCCTCTCTCCTTGGGGACCTCCGGATTTCCTATCAACCTACCTAGGAATGGACTCTCTCAAAACCTCATTCAGTCTGTACCCAATCACTGGGGCATGGGGGGATATATACCCCAGTGTGTTGTTATTGTTTGATAAGTCATGTCTGACTCTTTGTGGCCCCATAGACTGCAGCACACTAGGCTTCCCTGTCCTCGTCTACCTCCCGGAGTTTGCTCAAGTTCATGTCCATTGAGTTGGGAGGCCATCTGACCATCTTGTCCTCTGCTGCCCTCTTACCCCAGTGTATGGGAACATTATTGCATCTATGTGGTCACCAAGCACAGGTTAGGTAGCCTTGAACTTGAACAAAGTAACCTTCCATCTTCCCCTGCTCCCTGTCTTGGACACACCAAAGCAAGCCTTCTGATAATCCTGCTACTTTGGGCTTAATCTCACCTGTGATTCTGATTGTTAGTCTCAAAATAAATCCCTAAGGGTAAGACCAGTCCCCAAGACCATCAAGCATTTACTCATGAAGTCTACATGACTTGGTACTATTTTAGAGAGAGAGGCAAGGTATTTTGAGAGCTGACAGCTTGGAACTTGAAGTCTAAACAGCAGGCCAAGGTCACTCTCCTTGTACTTTAGAGAGAGCCAGCGTGCGCGTCGACAGTGGCCCTGAGTGTGGTCCCCAGACCAGCGGCAGCAGCGTCACCTGCGAATCTGACCGGGATGCAAGCTCCCAGGCCCTGCCCCCGAAACTCTGACAGTCTGTGTGTTAACACGGCCTCCAGTGGAGTCTGGTGCCCATCGACCTTGGGAACCTCCATGGTGATGGTTCAGGGCCAGGTTGCCTGGGTCCACATCCCCACTATGCTCGTGCCGGCTGAGTGCCTGTGAGCGAGCCGCGTGACCCACGTGCGCCTCTGTTCCCCGCTCTGTACGCCTGTGATGGTGTGAATACTCTTGGGCAGTTGTGAGGAGCTAACACATGTAAGGGCTGTTCCATGGTGAATAGCGTGTAAGGGCAGAGCTGTGTTACTATCCTGACAGCAAAGGGATTTGTGTTGATTTGTTGAAGAAGAAATATCCCTTACTGAGTTTTGGTGCCTTTGATGCTTGAAACTTATCTCTATGCCATGCTCATCCTAGAAGTGAAAACTGGATAAATTCAACTGCCATAAAGTCAGTGGGAGCTTGGCTGATTATATAATATAGTATATGCCCTGTGTAGTCGCTCAGTCCTGTCTGACTCTTTGCAACGCCATGGACTGTAGCCCACCAGGCTCCTCTGTCCATGGGGATTCTCCAGACAAGAATACTGGAGTGGGTTGCCATGCCCTCCTCCAGGGAATCTTCCTGACCCAGGGATTGAACCCAGGTCTCCCTCATTGCATGTGGATTCTTTACTGTCTGAGTCACCAGGGAAGCCTCAGAATACTGGAGTAGGTTGCCATTCCCTTCTCCAGGGGATCTTCTTGACCCAGGAATCAAACCGGGGTCTCCTGCATTGCAGGCGGATTCTTTACCAGCTGAGTTACCAGGAAAGCCCAGTATATACCATATAGTATATATAATATCTGGAGAAAGAAATGACAGCCCACTCCAGTATTCTTGCCTGGAGAATCCCGTGGACGGTGGAGCCTGGTGGGCTACTGTCCACGGGGTCGCAAAGGGTCAGACAGGACTGAGCCGTGAGACTTCACGTACATGGGCTCAGACAGTAAGCAATCCGCCTGCACGGCAGGAGACCCTGGTTCGAGCAGATCCGTTGGAAAGGAATGGCAGCCCACTCGAGTATTCTTGCCTGGAGGATTCCATGGACAGAGGAGCCTGGCGGGCGACAGTCCACAGGACTGCAGAGAGCCAGACACAACTGTGTGACGTTCACTAATATATGTAACATATACAACATGTGAAAGAGAGTGTCAGTGGCTCAGTCATGTCTGATTCTTTGTGACCCCATGTGAGCCCGCCAGGCTCCTCTGCTCATGGAATTCTCTAGGCAAGAATACTGGAGTGGGTTGCCATTCCCTTCTCCAGAGGATCTTCCTGACCCCAGGAATCGAACACAGGTCTCCTGCATTGCAGACAGATTCTTTGTCATCTAGGAATAATAATTACCAGGGCAACCCTGTAATACATAATGTATATGATTTGAGTAACAAGAGTGAACGTTATTATATATGTAATATATAATGTATGCATTATTATATCATGTATACAGTAATGTTCATACAGTAATAATGCATACATTATATATTACATATATAATAACGTTCGCTCACTCTTGTTACTCAAATCTGTGTGTAGCACTTTCTCTGATTTGTAGAGCTGTTTTCAAATATTCTGTTTCTTTTCTATCTTTTTAGTTGGTAAAAGTTTAGATGTGATTCTGTATATACATTACATAAGAAAAAAGTAAAAACCCTTGCCTTAGTCTCTGATTTTCTAAAATGATTGATTTTTGACTTTCATTCTGTTTGAAAATTGCACTCTCCTTCTTGCATAAAGACGACCTTGATGCCCCTGGAGTGGTTTACAAGGGAACCTCTGCTGTTCATGTCACAGAACCGGGTGTGTCTTGTTTGAGGTGACCCTTTGACAGAGTCCGTAAACTGAGAAGGTCATATGTCACTGAAGAAAGGTAAACAGCTGTGGACAGACCAGGCCCGTTTTGGTGACTTGTTATAAACAGTGTCTCTTACACACCTGAGTCACGAGCAGCCTTGACCCAGCGGGGTTCCCCCTGAGAGGATCATTCTTGTGAAAGGCCCACTCCCTCCCTGGACGTGTGTCCGTGATGGCTGTATCTAGACGGGGCGTTGTGCTCGGAGGGGAAGAAGGGAGAAGCCGGGGAGGCTGCTGGCATCCCAGCCATGGGTGTAAGGCATCTCGACCCTCCTCCTCCTGTCCTGACATGCCGAGTCACCCCTGACTGCTCTCCTCTGCCAGCCCCGAGCATCTGAAACCTGACTTCTGTATCCAGCCTCCACTGGCCCTGATGGGCAGTGGGTTTGGATCGCTGAATTTATTCCAAGCCGTTGCTGGGTGTTTACTTACCTCTGCCCTATACATTACAAAAATTTTTTATTAAAGTAGAGTTGATTTATAATATTGTGTTAGTTTCAGGTGTATGGCAAAGTGGCTCATATATATATATATTTTCAGATT
>SJYC01126151.1:0-18876 GCA_006408675.1 Madoqua kirkii
CCTTTGAGAAGCAATGAAGTACCATAGTGTGGAATTACTAAAATAAGTCAGGAGTCAGTCATTTAATTGGTAAACTTAATTTGGAAGTTTCAGTTGCAATATGCCATTCAGTACCCCTCTCTCTTAATAAAAGTATGGGTTATTTTTTCCTTCTCAGGTTTTCAACAAATTTTTAGTGAGGGGAAACATTATATGTGCATGGAATATTAATAACTCATAAACTACTGTGCTTCAGTTATAAAGATTAGAACTTAAATTCTAGCTTGATTGAATTCATTCTTTGAAAAGAGAAGAAAGATTCTATTGGCTTTTTTTTTTTTCAAACTGGTTGATTTTGTTCAAGTGAATTTATTTAAAGGTTTGATTTGTCTCTATAGATAGATCCTAGTATTACTTTTTCAAGCATTTCACCAAACTGACATGAAAGTAGATACAGCCTTCTATATAGTAAAGTAGGACCATTGTTAAGCAAACACTGTGTCCTATGGACTAGGTCCTGAGGCTTCCCAAAGAAACAAACAAGACTTTGCCTCAATTAAGTGTCTGATTTTCAGCTCAGAAAACTTTGTATTTTGCAATTACCTATACCACAGTGAGAATCTATACAGTAAATAAAAATCAGAGACATTTTTTAGTTCTTCTGGTGGATATTTTAACTTGGTCCAAATGTTAATGGTATAGAATTTTGCTTGAGGTATAATGCTGGTTACCCTTTTTGATCTGGCCTGTGGTGTGCTTAAAACCAGGCTATGGGCCCCAAAGATCTGAATTTGAATCTGGCTCTGTCATGACTAAGCCACGTGACTCTGAACAACTTATAGTAAATAGGAATAAAAACGACCCCTATCTCATTGGATCAACATGTGACATAAATTAATTAGGTTGTTGTGCAGAAAGCATGTACCATAGAGAACCTGACACATAGTCAGGGCTTCAGAAATGTGATCTGTTATTTAGCTGGCCTTCCTTTACCTCTGCCTGAATGGATGACAGTTTGCACACCCCACTCCAGCCTCAACTCACAATATTCTTTCCCTATAACTGCATCCTCACGGTGAGCGTCTTTCCATCTTTCTTCCATACTCGCCTTTCCCTGTGGTCTTTAGCTTTCTGTGTGTTCGTGCTCAGTTGCTCAGGCATGTCCCACTCTTTGCGACTCCACGGACTGTGGCCTGTCAAGTTCCTCTGTCCAAGGGATTTTCCAGGCAAGAATAGTGGAGTGGGTTGCCATTTCCTTCTGCAGGGGATCTTCCCGACTTAGGGACTGAACCCGGGTCTTTTGCATCTTCTGCCTTCCTTACCCCTGTGCCACCTGGGAAGCCCCAGGAGTGGGTTATTACGCTTGCAAACTCTCCCTTTTTTTTTCCTGACCAATTCTCATTCATCCCTCAGGTCTTACCTTGTTTGTTCCTCTCTCCCTGAAGGCTTTCCTGACTTTCTAGAAGACATCAGATCTTCCTGCTTAGAGCCTTTAGTATCAGCTTTCATTATTCTTGTTATTTTCTCTAAAGCTCTTAGCTCTGTTTGTGGGAGGTGGGGAGATGAGCTATTGCCTTGGGCTCTGAAACTTGATGTAGTGCCTGTGCATAATAAACACTTATAAATGTTGGTTGAGTAAATGAATAATTAAATAGTGATTGCTTATCTATAAATCTCAAGTCTTTTATTGAAATAAGAAGCAGCTGTCTTATGGAAATAAGAACCACCTCTTTTCTTTGACTTTTTCTCTCTGAGTTGCTTTTTTTTAACCTACCAAGAAAATCTACTGAGTTTCCTCATTTTAGGGATAGGCCATTTTGCATTTTTTCCTCAATGAATTGTCCATGCCTCAATTTCTGGTTATACTCTTAGTCATAATAGCATAATTTCCAGGCTCCTAGAAATTAGTGGCTTCATTTGGTCCCTAAGGGAAAAATATTTAGGGGGTTATAGACTGATTTGAATATTCTTTGTAATGTAGAATGAATATCTAAATGGTATGTATATATGTTATTTTTAGATATCATTTCAGTGAGATTCACAATCAGTTCCTGGCTTGGTATTCATTGCGACTGAACTGAACTGAACTGAAACTATACTGTGGTTAATTTAAAGTAATCACTGGCCTGAGCGTTTAATGGATGGAAAACCAAAACCCAATTTACAAAATTAATGTTGTGGGACCAGAGTTATAGTTTCAGTTTTTATGCTGAACATATACAACTTCAAATTATTATGTGTATGAAATATTTTTCAGTTTGTGCATGCTGAAAGTTTGACTTTTTTTTTACTGAATATTAGGATTGTCACTATTACCTTCTAAAACATTACCAAACAAAATAATTACATCTTTTTTTTTTTACTAGCTTTCTTACTAGTTAGCTGTTAATTTCTCTGCAGCATTCTCTGACTCCCAGTTCTTAGCATATCATAGCCCTGGAAGACTTTCTGGGGAGGTAGTTGTGCAGATTAATTGCAGCTTAAATAATATTTCAGACATCCTAAGGCTATTTTCCTGAAGACTGCAACTTTAGCAGTTAGTCTATGTGGATGTTTCTTTGAAGATGAACATAACAGAAGAAGTTTTCTAAAATGCATAGATTCAAATGCAGAACATATGATCTGTATTACCCAAATTATTGCTCAGTTGGTGAATTTCAGATACTATAATAAACTACCCTTGTGTAATATCTTTGTCAAGTTATTTTTTCCCACAGAGTTTTTCAGTTAGATGTTTTTTCCTATTTAAAAACTGAACTAACTTTAATGTTAGCCTTTAATTTTTTTTCATGTTTTCTTTTTTATTCATATGACATTATTTTATACAGACTTTAAATTCAGAATAAATTTCTCAATTAGAGTTTCTATCCATTAATTTTGTGCCTTCTTAAGAGTAAAATGAAAATACAATTCAAGAAATATTATTGCTGAGACCTTTGGAACTTTATGAAAAGTGAAAATGTTAGTTGCTCAGTTATATCTGACTTTGCGATCCATAGACTGTAGCCTGCCAGGATCCTCTGTCCATGTAATTTTCTAGGTGAGAATATTGGAGTGGGTAGTTCTTCCCTTCTCCAGGGGCTCCTCTTGACCCAGGGATTGAATCTGGGTCTCCTCCGTGGCAGGCAGATTTTTTTTTTTTTACCACTGAACCACTAGGGAAACGCTTGAACTTTATATTAGGTTTCTAATGTGAAGAACATTTAGAATCTTATTTTAAAATAAATCTTTCCACTAACACAAATGTTGCATAACATACTGACAGTTGATTTGGATGATTCAGAAAAATGCTATATGTGTGCTCAGTTGCTTAGTTGTGTTGGACTCTTTATGACCCATAGATTATAGCCTGCAGGCTCCTTTGTCCATGCAATTCTTTAGGCAAGAATACTGGAGTGTTGCCATTTCTGTCTCCAGGGGATCTTCCCAACCCAGGGATCAAACCCAGTCTCTTGTGTCTCCTGACTGACAGGTGGATTCCTTGCCACTAATGTTCCCTGGGAAGCCTATATAGTTCCAGTGAAAGGCCAGTAATTCGATGGACTAAAGTCATTCCAATATCACATATATCTTTTAGCCATTTCTGAAAATTAGTTACAACATACCAGATTCCCATAAGGGACACTATTGCAAGCTCCAGACTTGTGCTCCTTGCAAAGTCTCTGCCAGAATTTCGTCTCTGGAGGTGCCTGTGTTATTTCTGTGAAGTTGGACTCAGGATACTTTCTGCTAATCTTTTCAGCATTTCTAGTCATTGAAGAAGATAGAGTCTACCAGATTCATGTATCCACTGAATACACTTTTTGTGTATATTTACCATATTAAAGGCACTGTTTTTTTGAGATAACAAAATGAATAAGACAGTGCTTTTTCTCCAAATAATTTTACAGTTTCTGGAGGTCTGACTATTAAACCAAGAATGTATGTCAGTGCCTATCAGACAAAGACTACCAAGAACATACCTGTAGTAGTTTATTATTCATTACAAGGAAAGAGACGCACCCCATGGACAAGAGTGGAGCATCTCAGTAGGAGTATTAAAACACATGAGAGGATTGGGGGCATTGACTTTGGGGAGAGTTTAGGAAGCAAGACTGCTCTGGATGGATTACTGTCAGGAAGCAGGGTAACTGTATGATTTTGTATCTTAGTTAATCTTGAGAAAGAGGGAAGACTAGATCAAGATTAAAATTATGGTTGGTAAAGAAATAGCAGTCACTTATATTAACCAAAATAGGTGGATGCTTGGTCATTTCTGTGCTTGGACAATGTCCATTTTTTGGTGAGTGTTCAGATATGGTTAAGAGTGAGCTGGTCTTGTTTTGGCCTTGATCCGTCGTGGTCACAGAGTGGTCTTGTCTGCTGTTGGTGTTTATGTTCAACAGAACGCCCAGGCCTACTCTGAAGTGCCGGGCAAACTCTTGGGTGCCAGGGCTGCTCTTCTCTCTCAGCCAGCATAGGGCAGATGCTGACAAAGGCCAGACAGTAGCACAACTGTCTGTCACGTAGCTTGCGCTTCCGAATAGTATTTTCAAGGATGTTGAAGAAAGCCTGGCGGGCTGCCATCTATGGGGTCGTCTACACTGTAGTCGGACACGACTGAAGCGCCTTAGCAGCAGCAGAACTCAAAGCTACACAGCTAATAAATGATGAAACTGAGATTTGCCTGCCTCCATCCTGCCTCTGGACTCCCTACTTTTATCATATGATGGCTAGTTGCATGACTTCTGTCTTTCATATTAGACTGTGAAGTCTTAGAGGGCAGGATACTTACATTTCCTGCATCATGACTGGAAAACTGTTTAAAACAATGTCTGTGCTCCAGACAATTTGTAATTGCAGAAAGTAGGACTCTCTACTGTGTCCTGAAATTGTAAATTCCCTGTATTAGAAGCACTGTCTGATTTAATTTTACTCAGTGCTTATCCATGAGACAATTCAGTACAAATTGTTGAACATGGGGGAAAGGAAGTAAAAGTATATTCATGGAATATACTTTTTCCCATTCATGGGATATACTTTTTCCCATTCATGGAATGGGAAGTTGTATAATTTATGGAGAGAGCTATGAGAAATAAATCTGGAAAAAGAGGTTGGGACAAGGTTTTGGAAAAGACCATATGTGCCAGGTTAAAGACTTGGGGTTTTGTCTGATAAACAGATGGAAAGTCATGCTTTAAAAAGACAGTGATGATGTGGAAATAAAATGCAGAAGAGACAGGCTTGGTGGCAGTAGAGAAGCTGTACCCAGTGTTTGCAGCATGAGTTTATCAGGGTTTAATTTCTAATTGTGGTACTGTTAAAAAAAGGAAGAGTAGGAATATAGGAATTTCATGAATGAAAAATCAAGAGGACTTAGGGGAAGAGAAATAATTAACACTTTTAAGTATCTTTGATGTGCTGAAACACATAACTGTATACATGAGCTAATTTAATCTTTGTAATAGTTCTGCAAGACAAGTTTTCTTATCACTGCTTTTAGGACAAGAAAACTGAAATTCAGATTTAATAAATGCAACAGCATTCTTATCTGGTAAATACTAGAGGCAAAACTAATTAGAAGAAGAGGATTTAAAAATATGTTTTTGAGACCACGTGAAATATTAAGAGAAATATACATTTCATAAAGTCCCTCTTTTTATTGGGGTCATGGTTGAAACAGAAAGAAAGACAATGCATTCACTTTTAAGAATGTTGAATGTGAAGTACTAATGAGTCATCTTAGTGAAAATGTCCAGGAGAAATGCAGAAATACAAAAATATGGGCAAAAAGAGGTCTATTTTATAAAGATAGATATTTGAAGGCATTTGCTCCGAGGTGTTATAGATGTTACAGGGATATGAGAACTGCAGGCATTGTAGATTTCAGAACTATAGTGTGAGAGGCTAAGAAACGGGAGTCAAAGATTAACTCTTTAGAAATTCCCATAGTTTAGGTGAGTAAATGTGGTGAGTAGATTGTAATAATAACTCTGTTGTTCACACCTCCTTGTTACACACTCTTGGGTAATCTCCTCCCATACAAACTCTCCGTTCGCCAGGAAACTTGCTTTGTCCAGTGTAACAATTATAAACGTGACAAAAATAGAGATCGAAAAGGGCTTACACATTGGGGCTTGCTTTCTTATTGTTCTTGGATTTCTGCAACTACTATGAAAAAGCTCAAGCAACCTCCTGGCGGATGGAAGACTATGTGAAGAGAAGCCCTGTTTGTCCCAGATGACTCACAAGCTGAGTGGAGACTTATGATCAAGCCCAGCTAAGATCAGCTGAACTCATTCCAAATTGCTCACTTTTAGATTCCTGAGTTAACCAAATATAGTCAGCTCTTCATATCTGTAGGTTCTATATCTGTGTATTGGGGTCGCAAAGAATTGGACACGACTGAGTGACTGAACTGAACTGAACTGATTCAACTAAATATGATGAAAATATTTGGGAAAAAGTTCCAAAAAAAGAAACTTGAATTTGTCACATGTTGGCAATAGTTTACATAGCATTTATGTTGTATTAGGTATTATAAACAATCCAGATATGATTTAAAGTATCTCTAAAAGATATGTATAGATTGTATGCAAATAATATGTGATTTTATAAATATAGGGGACTTGAGCATCCACAGATACTGGTATTCTAGAAGCAACCCTCTCCAATAAGGAGGGAAGACTAGGTGTTAGAAAGCAAAACCTAACTAATACAGGGAAGAAGAGCTCCTGAAGGAAACTGAAGAATTCAAAAAGTAGAAGAAAAACAAACAGCATCTTAGCAAAATAAAAAAATGGAATGTCAAGAGGGAGGTTTTGGGTCAAATGCTAAACAAAGGTCGAAGTAATGAGGAAGAAGCAAAGACCATTAGATTTACTGGACGATTACTGGTGACAGTAAAAAGCAGTTTTATCATGTAATTATGGATGATATCATGCAGTGAAGAGTGTAAGTGAGTTATAACAAGGAACTTCATGCTCTGACTGGGACTCTGCACTGGGAGGTGTAGGCTGGGTTGAGCCGTAGAGGTTTTGTATGATAGGGCTCTACTCGTGGGACTTGGGTCCATCCTGAGAATCAGAGCTGAGGAAAGACAAAATCAAAAAAAGCAGTGGGACTTAGCTGCCTCCATCTCTGAGCAGAGTATTCAGGGTCTTAAGGACTATTTTTGGTTGGGATTTTCCAAAAGTTTCACCTTCTTTAGGGCATCAGAGTTGGTGGCTTTGCAACATCCTCCGGTGAGTTAGATATTTGGATTTGGAAGTTAAGGCAGAATGAGGATAAATAAAGGGTTCAGCTTTAGTGCAGTTTGGGCTTCCCAAAACTGCTGGAGAAATTAAAGAATTTTCTCTTGGGTGCTATACTCTCAAGTTTTAGGGTCATGTGGAAAGACTGAGCTTAGTTCAAGGTCTTAAACTAGAAGCAGCAAATATGTAAATAACTTTTAAAGAAGTTTGTCTGTGAGGAAAAGAAGCATATAAGAAAATAGAGATGGTCTCTAACTTTCAATGGTTTGACTTAGGATTTTTCAACTTTATGATGATGTGAAACCAATCTGCACTTGGCAGAGATCATAATTTTAATTTTGAATTTGAAGTTTTGAATTTTGACCTTTTCCTGGGCTAGCGTTACAGGGTCCTATGCTCACTCATGATGTTGAACTGCGGCAGTGAGCCTTGGTTCCTAGTCAGCCATGCGATGGTGAGTTTTTAAACAATCTGTACTCTTAAAAAATCATCCTGTATCCACACTCCCATCCTGTTTTTCACTTTCAGTACATTATTCAATAAATCACATGAGATATTCATCACTGTATTATAAAATAACCTTCTATTAGATGGTTTTGCTCAACTGTAGGCTTATGTAAGTGTTGTGAGCACATAAAATTTAGGCTATGCTAAGCTATGATGTTCCGAAGGTTAAGTGTAATAAATGAATTTTTGACTTACAATATTTTCAACTTATGATAAGTTTATTGGGATATAACCTCTATCCTAAGTCTAGGAAGATCTGTATATTAAATAGGCTTGATGATCAAAACTTAGTTGGAAATACTTAGTCACTTTAAAAGCTCTTTGAAACTACTTCATACTTTATTACAAATCTTCATCTACATTTTTAATCCTTCTTTTTTATGGTATAGTTGTAGTACTATGTTACAAAATAAAAAGAATGAACTCAGATACACTTGTTTCAGAATAAAAAGGCAATGTGTAGACCTCCTTTGAATAAAAAGGCAATATATAGCCCTCTACATTTTCTTAGAAGACAAACAGGGCATCTGTTAGGTAAGCCCTGATTATCTTCTATTATGCTGCTGCTGCAGCTAAGTCACTTCAGTTGTGTCTGACTCTATGCGACCCCATAAACGGCAGCCCACCAGGGTCTCCTGTCCCTGGGATTCTCCAGGCAAGAACACTGGGGTGGGTTGCCATTTCCTTCTCCAATGCATGAAAGTGAAAAGTGAAAGTGAAGTTGCTCAGTTATGTCCAACTCTTAGTGACCCCATGGACTGCAGCCTACCAGGCTCCTCTACCCATGGGATTTTCCAGGCAAGAGTACTGGAGTGGGGTGCCATTGCCTTTTCCATCTTCTGTTAAATACTATAGTTATAGGATACTCCTGGTTTAACTTCAGGGTACTATCATAGAGAGAATAGAATAATGTTTCAGATAAAAACAGTACAAAAGTGATTTGATTTCTTGTATCTGTGTTATGCAATAGTTTATAGGCACCTACTGGTTTTGATGTGAATCACTCTGAACTCTGTACTATCTCTTATCAAAAACTTTACTTTAACAAGCAGTAGTTTAGGAAAATGGAAAGTCATGCTATTGATTTTGTAGGTCCTGGTAAAGCAGTAGAAAGTAAAATAGTTACATGAGAATTAATGGACATCAAAGGATCTCAATAGATGATTTTTCTCTTATGATAGTTTTGGTGCGTAGTGAAACCACGGATAGCTTTTAAAGCATCATGGTTCACTTTATGAAAAATTTAATATTACAAAATATTCCAGTTTGCCAATGGCTTTTAAAAAGTTTTATTTTAAAAAACACATTTTATAAATATAAAAGAATGTGTGAAACTTAAGGTAAGGTTTAAAGCATGATGAATAATGAACATCCATTTAACTAGCCAGCTCATGACCTTGACTGTTACTAACAAATAATCTATAAGTTCTTCCCCTCCACCTTCTCCATGGTAAATTTAACCTTTTCCTAGGAAATGTAGATAGCAATTCAATTTCTAACAGTGAAAGACTGGAATCAATCCAAATGTCCATTATAAGAGAGGGATAAACTGTGGCTTATTTATTTAATGAAATATTATACATTAGTGAAAATGATGAATTGAGTGGCATGCAACAACATGGGTATGTTTTCAAAGTATAATGTTGAGTGGAAAGAAAATTTTAAGAGATTGCATATAATACGATTCTATTTTCTGAAGTCTACAAATAAAATCAAATAATATATTGTTTGGGGATATATGTTAGTAAACTATAAAATAAGGTAAGGGAATGACAAACAGCTGTTGGATTTGCTTATCTGAGTGTTGTAGATTCTATGCTTCTGTTGAACATTTAAAGAAATGAGTAGAAGAGTGATTTTCATGCATCAATCAGGAAAATTAAAGGTAACAATGCTGGCCAAAAGGTCAAATGTAGATATTGTGATTAATCTTACATTGTTCATGACTCTGCCTTTCTCACAATATGGTTTTCACTGAATTATATTGTCCTCCTGATATAAGACTTAGCAGCAGCAGCAGCCTAATATAAGAAAGACCTAAAAATAGAGCTTTTGCAATTACTGTTGTCTTTATCCACTATGACTTTTAAGATACTCCTCCAAACTTCGGTGACAATAATTCTTAACCTATAGACTGTGGATTCCTAAAGGTTCCAGAGAAGGGCCTAAGAGAATTCATGAGCTCTCTGAAATGGCAGATAAAATTTGTCTGATACATATTTGTGCATTTTTTAGGATAAGTGTTATAGGTTTTACATGTTCTAAAAGGAATCATGTTTTAAAAATATAAGAACCTGACATTAAATTAGCACACATGATTTGTTTCTCTTGAGAAACTGATTTACTTCCTTATAGCAGATAGTAAATTCTTAATTTATTACACATCACATTTTTATTCTTAGCTATGAGGAAGCTCAGAGTCCAGTTAAATGCGTGTTCATAATAATTGGATTTGACCTTAAGTCTAGCTTATTTTCTTCCTTCTCTCTCTGTTTTTGAATTCTTTTTCCTATTTCTACTCTCAAGAACATATATTGAGTTTTGTAGGGATCTATGGAGATCTAGACATGTTTAATGTTTTAGGATCTTGAATTATAAAGAAAATAATTTTATGTCTTAATCTACTTACTGATTAAAGAGTACTTAAAAAAACTGTCTTTTTTTTTTTTTTTTTTTAGCTTTGTCGAGAGACTAATTCTAAGCCAAACTAACAGGTTGTTTGATAGAATACAATTAAAGTGAAGTCGCTCAGTCCTGTCCGACTCTTGCGGCCCTGTGGACTGTAGCCTACCAGACTCCTCTGTCCATGAAATTTTTTCCAGGCAAGAGTACTGGAGTGGGTAGCCATTTCCTTCTCCAAGGGATCTTCCCAACCCAGGGATTAAACCCGGGTCTCCCCATTGTAGGCAGATGCTTTACCATCTGAGCCACCAACCTACCACTGCTCCCTCACTTTGCTCCCACTTTGCGTTTCTGGGTCTAACACTAGTTGGTGCTGTCTCTCCTTCCTCATTCTTGATTGTTTCATTTCTTTTCGGTTTCAACCAGGGGCACATATCTTTGTCTGCTGGAGAATTTGACGCAACCTCCTGGCCCTTTCTCCTTGTTTCCAGGATAGCAGTCAGTGTGTTTGTGCATGTGTGTAGGATTCATTCTGGTTATCTCTTGATCCCTAAGGCAAGGCAGAAAAGTGTTGGCCTTCTGTGAGGCCTAAATGCCTTAGAGGAGAAACATACAAAGAGCCAAGAACAAAAGGGAAGGAAGGCACCAGAGATTAAAATGTGAGTAAAAAGACAGATGATTCTTTTTTAACTTCTTATTTTACATTGGGGTATAGCCAATTAACAAACAATATTGTGACAGTTTTCAGGTGAACAGCAAAGGGACTCAGAAAAAGGGGATGAATTTTTAATACACTCCGTCAGAAGAAACTGGAGATCTCGTAAGCGAAAATCAAAGAATATAACATAAAACTGATGTTTAAGAAAGACAAAGTGAGAGTATGTGTTCATAATAGTAAAACTGCTTTTGTTCTGATGACATGTTCACATATAGACTCTGAAATCTCCTTTTGAAGATTTAAAAGAATAGATGGTTGAATATTTATTAGGTCAGGTTTACATAAGCTTCTGCACAATTCCAATGATGACTTTTCACTTTTCATTTACTTTGTTCACCTTATCTGTACATTTACATTTGCAGTTAAGAAGACTCATATTTATCTTATAAAGCTAGTTCATTTATATAATGGACAGAATAGTATTTTTCTTCCTTTCTGGAACTTTTTCGGTTAATTTGACTTTGAAATTAACTTAATAGAAGCTAATCTTCAAATGCAAAGGAAGAACATCTCCCAGGAATTTTTGCTCAACAGTTCTGGAAATATAAAATATTTAGAAAGCATTTTGTTTTAGCACTGTAACTGCATTGTTGCAGCTGATGGAGGTCACTGAACACGCTTAGTGATTTAGTTTTGTACAGAAGGTATTGCAAGAAGAGTGATCCCAAGTTGTTTTTCAAACCTATGTTCTTATTCATTTGGCATATGTCAGTAACTTGTGGTTGCTATAGTTTTGGGCCATTGTAAAAAAAAGATAGGAGTATAAATAACATATGGTTTAGTTTGATCCAGCAGAAAGTAAGTATATTTGCTAAGTGTAACCCAAGTAATTGGCAAGGTTACTGCATTCCTGGAGTTTACTTTATCTGCTGGATCTTAGGCCCTGCTGAAAGAGGGGAGCAAGCTAATCTTATCACTGGAGGATTTGTCATGAGAGAAGCTTTGTCCAAGCAAAGAAAGTACCTGTTATTACTTCTTAAATTGCAGATCTATTTTAGAAACCAAGTATTTTGTAAGACAAACTTATTTTTAAAAAGGCAGATGGATCTCCTACTGCATGTCCCTTTTTTTGTACAGACAATTTTCCTAGAATAAAAAATTGAAATGAAATCATGTTTAATGGAGCCTAGAGGTAGTGGACACTGAGAAAGAGAGTCAGATGAAGAGAAAGAAAATGGAATGAAGATAAGATGGAAGAGATGAAGGAGAGGATAAGAAGGCAATACTTAAATTTCTATGACATGGGAAAGTAACATGTCAAACAATCATTGTGCATATTCTTCTCTACTGTAAACAGAAACCATAGAAACAGAATTCACCTGCTCACTATTTATCTGTAGAAGTTGTTGCAACACAAAAACTCATTACCTGTTAGTTTAGCCACCAATATTGAAAAAAAGTCAGTACAGTGAAGTATTAAGGAAAATCTTTAATAATAACTCTATTAAGAGGTCAATGAGTTGGCAAGCTTGATTGTAAAGAGTGGCTACACAATTTAAATGACAATTTCTTTTGTTTCTACCATTTTTGATGCGGTCATTTGTTATATTTAATTCAAATGAATTAACTATCATGCACAATACTTGGCTAACCAAATACGTTAGCAGATCATAATTTTGAAACTGAATTTTCAATCAATGTTATTAGGTAGAAGGTTTCTGACAGTATGTTTTTGGTGAATGGATAGGAGTGAATAATGGCTGTGGATATATTAGAAAAGAATTAGCAAGTTTAGAATGTGTTTAAATCTTTAGCATTCTGTAGGTTCAACTGAAATTGAATCTATGGATATTGATTTCTTATAAAAATTCTAGACCTCTCTTAAGTTCACTACTATAATTTACATCCCAGTTAGTAAAGAATTAAATTATCGTTTAGAACTAATTTCCTCTTGGAAAGCCATGCAGCAGCAAGCAAATAAAGTCAACATTCTTAAATCTTAAGTTACGCTTCACTCCTCTCCGCCTCTGGCTATTGCACATTAATCTCCTCTCCTGTACAGCAAACTTTTACTTGGAGTCTTTTTCTTTTTCTCTCTCTCAACCATGCTCCTCTTTTAAATGTTTTTACATAGAAAATTGCAAAAATTTACAAAACTATAGAAAACTGTATCCCATGTCTCATCACTCAGCTTCAACAAATTTGTTGATAATCCTTCCAGCTCCTATTCCCACCCTACCAATGGGTTATCTTGAAGCAAATACTAGGCATCATGGGCTTCCCTGGTGGCTCAAGTGGTAAAGAATCTGCCTACAGTGCGGGAGCCACAGGAGACGCAGGTTCAATCCCTCGGTCAGGAGGATCCACTGGAGGAGGAAATGGCAACTCACTCCAGTATTCTTGCCTGGAGAATCCCATGGACAGAGGGGCCTGGCGGGCTACAGTCTATGGGGCCCCAAAGAATGGGACATGACTGAAGTGACTTAGTATGCACGCAGTAGGCATCATATAATTGTATCCATAAATCCTTTTGTAGCTATCTCTGAAATATAATACACAAAATACTTTTAAGAAGCAAGAAACCAAACATAATTACAATATAATGATCACTCCTAAAAATATAAAATAACCCTAATATCATCAACTACCCTGTTAATGTGAAACTTCTCAGTTTTATAAATGTATTTTTTAATACTTTGAATCTAAATTTTTATGAATTTACTTTGTGATTTGTTCATCAATCCATGGAGGAGGAAATGGCAACTCACTCCAGTATTCTTGCCTGGAGAATCCCATGGACAGAGGGGCCTGGCGGGCTACAGTCTATGGGGCCCCAAAGAATGGGACATGACTGAAGTGACTTAGTATGCACGCAGTAGGCATCATATAATTGTATCCATAAATCCTTTTGTAGCTATCTCTGAAATATAATACACAAAATACTTTTAAGAAACAAGAAACCAAACATAATTACAATATAATGATCACTCCTAAAAATATAAAATAACCCTAATATCATCAACTACCCTGTTAATGTGAAACTTCTCAGTTTTATAAATGTATTTTTTAATACTTTGAATCTAAATTTTTATGAATTTACTTTGTGATTTGTTCATCAATCCATTTAAAGCCCACATATTACAATTCATTTATCTCTTTTAATATCTCTTAACATGGATTCTTCTTCTATGTCTATTCTTTGGTATGTATTTCTTTTGCTTCCCAAACTGGATTTTGCTGACTGATTCTTGAACTGACTACAGTTAGACTTTTATCACTCGGAAAGCTGCTCTTATTAAAGTCTCCAGGAGAACTCCACACAGAAAGTCCATTGGTCAGGTCTTAGTCCTCAGCTTAGTTATCTTATCAATACTATTTTAAAAATTAATTTATTTTAATTGGAGGCTGATTGCTTTACAATATTGTAGTGGTTTTGCCATACATTGACATGAATCAGCCACGGGTGTACATATGTTCCCCATCCTGAACCCCCCTCCCACCTCCTTCCCCGTCCCATCCCTCAGGGTCATCCCAGTGCACCAGCCCTGAGCACCCTGTCTCATACATTGAACCTGGACTGGCAATTTGTTTCACATATGATAATATACATGTTTCAATGCCATTCTCCCATATCATCCCACTCTCGCTTTCTCCCAGAGTCCAAAAGACTGTTCAATACATCTGTGTCTCTTCTGCTGTCTCACATATAGGGTTATTGTTACCATCTTTCTAAATTCCATATATATATTCATTAGTATACTGTATTGGTGTTTTTCTTTCTGGCTTACTTCACTCTGTATAATAGGCTCCAGTTTCATCCACCTCATTAAAATTGATTCATATGTATTCTTTTCAATGGCTGAGTAATATTCCATTGTGTATATGTACCATCACTTTCTTATCCATTCATCTGCTGATGGACATCTAGGTTACTTCCATGTCTTGGCTATTGTAAACAGTGTTGCAATGAACATTGGGGTACACATGTCTCTTTCAATTCTGGTTTCCTTGGTGTGTATGCCCAGCAGTGGGATTTCTGGATCATATGGCAGTTCTATTTCCAGTTTTTTAAGGAGTCTCCACTTGTAAAAGAATGAAACTAGAACACTTTCTAACACCATACACAAAAATAAACCCAAAATGGATTAAAGATCTAAATGTAAGACCAGAAACCATAAAACTCTTGGAGGAAAACATAGGCAAAACATTCTGACATAAATCATAGCGGGATCCTCTATGACCCACCTCCCAGAGTAATGGAAATGAAAGCAAAAATAAACAATTGGGACGAATTAAACTTAAAAGCTTTTGCACAACGAAGGAAACTATAAGCAAGGTGAAAAGACAGCCTTCAGAATGGGAGAAAATAATAGCAAATGAAGCAACTGACAAAGAATTAATCTAAAAAATATACAAGCAATTCCTGCAGCTCAATTCCAGAAAAATAAATGACCCAATTAAAAAGTGGCCCAAAGAACTAAACAGACATTTCTCCAAAGAAGGCATACAGATGGCTAATAAACACACGAAAATATGCTCAACATCACTCATTATCAAGGAAATGCAAATCAAAACCACAATGAGGTACCTTTTCACGCGGATCAGAATGGCTCGTATCCAAAAGTCTACAAATGATAAATGCTGGAGAGGGTGTGGAGAAAAGGGAACCCTTTTACACTGTTGGTGGGAATACAAACTTATCAATACTATTTAACACACTTGACAATTCCACTATCCTTGATACACTTCTTTTAACTGATCACAAGGACACCCACTCACCTGGCACCTGGTTGACTCCTTCGTCACTGCCTGAGACGTTTGTGCTGGTCCCTTTTCTTCTCCCTGACCACTAAATAAGGAGTGCTCAGTCCTTTAACTTTGACCTTCTTCTCAGTCTGGCCTCATTTTCTGTATCAGCTCATTCAACCTGATGCATGTATATTCAGTGACCTACTTGACATCACTATATCCTCATGAAAGTTTCCAAATTCCAGACAGTTCCAACGTTTCCAAAACTGAGCTTCTGTGTTTCTCCTGTGAACCTATCCCACTGTCTTCCCCAGCTCTGTCAATAGCAATCTGTCCATTTACTCAGGCCAAATATCTTGGGATCACTGACTGCCATTTTCCTTTCAGTTCTCACTTCTAGTCAGTCGAAATGGCGCTATGCCTCTGTCATCAATAAAACCCACAAATCAGTACATCACCAGCCTCTGCCATTATCTGGTCCAACTCACCTTGATCTTTCAGTCTGGCTTACTGTGATAGCATCCTAACTGGCCTCTGTGATTTGACTGTTGCCTTAAATAGAGTCTGTGTCCAACCCAGAAGGCAGAGTGACTGTTAAAATGCCAAAATTTAAAATAACTTCTCTGCTTGAAACTCTCCTGCAATTTCCTATCTCACTCAGAGCTAGTGACCCCAAGTCTCCTTGAAGTGACCCCCCCATGCCCACCTTTACTTCTCTGATTTCATTCTTCATTTCTCTCGCTTTATACTTCTGCCACATGACTTTTTTGGGATGGTACAGGCAGAGGGAGTGTGGGTCTAGCTAAAAATAATTTTGTAAAGTTCTGTTTACAGGCTGGAATTTGAATTAGTATTGCTCATTAAACCTGTAAGAAATAGTGAGAAATGAAGAACTTTGTAGATGGTCTCACAGATGCAATGTCTTGCTCTACCCTGAGCCGTCGATATACAAGGTGTGGCTAAATTACTCCCAAATTGTTTGATATTAAGGGAATCATCTTTCTTGATCCATGAATATGTACATTCATCCTAAGAATATTGGAGAACATAACCAATTTCAGTGGTATTAATTCATGTAGGAAAGATTATTATTTTCACTTAGGTTTTCAAAATTGAAGAGTGGCCTTTTAATTAGCTTGTGCTGATGTTTCATCTGTATTTGGTATTTCAAACTGACTCTTATTAATAAGGGGCAGCCTGTAGGCCATTGTACAGTTTTGAGAGCACAGTCTTTCTTGCCCATGGATGCTGAGGGCAAAAAGGGAAAATCTGGGAGTTGACAAATTGATCTCTTGTACTTCTAACTTCAATGAAAGGCTATGTTATTAATAAATGGGTATCTAGATTTCAGTCCTAGGCATTTCAAAACCTTTCATATTGCATTTGCTCTTCTCTTATTTATGTCTTTTATAAGATAATTTTTCTTAATGGATTCAATGCAATGTATGCACATCTAAAAATAGCTCAACACAAAAATATTATGAGTAATTCTGTGTTGTCATCATGTAAAATTATACTGTGCATCTCAAATATGTTTCTCCCTCCCCTAAGAAATTAAACACAGACATGAAATATAAATGAATATGTGTTTGCTGTAATGCTACTTGACATTTTAGTTGTAATTAACAAGACTTCGAATATTAGCCAACATTAATTAACAATGTAAAATACCTTAACCATGAAGTGTCGTAACAATGCTGAGTAGATTAGGCACGTTCATCAACATATCTCACGGTTATTAAAGATTTGTTTTTGAGTACTGCATTATTAAACAGGTTTATTATGTCTCCCACATGAATCTTTGGTTTCTGCTGTGTTTGTTCTGTAGATATTTACTCCTTCCTGAGCCTATTGTGGTGTTGAGCACAGGCTCCATGGTCTGGGAATGCAGGGTGAGAGGCTGATTTGAGGTGGCTTCCCTGGTGGCTCAGAGGTTAAAGCGTCTGTCTCTAATGCGGGAGACCTGGGTTCAATCCCTGAGTCAGGATCCTCTGGAGAAGGAAATGGTAACCCACTCCAGTATTCTTGCTTGGAGAATCCCCTGAATGGAGGAGCCTGGTAGGCTACAGTCCATGGGGTCGCAGAGAGTCGGACACAACTGAGCAACTTCACCTTCACCTTTGGGAGAAGCAAAGCTGCCTTCTGTTTTTGATTTTGGTTATGTTAGTATTTTTGTTTTTCTTAAGTCTCAAAGTGAGTAGGGCAGGGGAGGGGAGAGCAGAAAGCAGAGAGAATGACCCTTCGGGTGTCCCACAAATGCTATTTCTTTGGATGTGGTATGCCCAGCCTCTCTATGATATTGTAAACTTACTTCCAATGAATTCAAGAACTCAGATAAAAGCGTTTCCAAGGTGGATTCTATTCACTCATACAATTGATACCATTAGTTTTCATTCAAGGAGTGTGTGTCTAGAATGGCTTTGTGCCTTAGCCGCCCATCGTCTCATGACATTATGTTACACAGTCCCTGTCTTGGACACTTTTTATGAATATTACAATGATTTTCACTTTACCTTTCTTGTAGATACTGGCTGGCTTCTCCCTTGAGCCCTGATCCTACTTCTGAATAGTTCTTTTTGATTAGTGTTTCCAACTACCCTGCCTTACTGCTGTGTGTGTGTGTGTGTGTGTGTGTTTAAAGTTGCTCAGTCATGTCTGACTCTTTGCACCACCATGGACTGTAGCCCAGCAGGCTCCTCTGTCCATGGGATTCTTGAGGCAACTGGAGTGCGTAGCCATTTCCTTCTCCAGGGGATCTTCCCAACCCAGGTATGGAACCCAGGTTTCTTACATCTCTTGTACTGGCAGGCAAGATCTTTGTCTCTGCGCCCCCTGCCAAGCCTTCTTTCTCCTGTACATTAGCATGGAAAAAAAAAAAAAAAGCCTGCATTGATCTCAGTCTTTTTCATCATATTTTTTTCTTCTTTAAGCCATTAACATAGTTTTGTTTATTGAATCTGCTGTAGACCTATAATACTGGATTAAAAATCTCCTGTTTTTGCTTTTAGTTTCAAATAATTCTTGCTTTATGTTATTTTGATTTATCCTATTATACATTTGAACATATTTTAATTTTTAACTATAATTTTTTAAACAATTACAATGACTTTATTTTGATGCTATTAAAAA
>SJYC01126153.1:0-23397 GCA_006408675.1 Madoqua kirkii
GAAAGTAGAAATATAGTTATGTATTTCAAGCAAGTATACTGCATAGGTCTTTTTTTTTTTTTTCATAGTCTCTGCCTTATCAGCCATTATATGTGAAATTTTGTCTGCACCATTGATGTATTGATCATACATGTTACATTATGAAGCACTTTCTCACAATATATTTCTTTTAAAATGTATTTCTCCAATTATCTGACATCACAATGATGTATGATATGGTTAGGTAGCACATATTTTTTGACTTTTTGTCTTTTTATACTGGTATACATGTATGTTTTTCCAATTATTATGTAAACTTGTAAGTACGCCTAGTCTTAGAGTAGGTCTCAGTAAATATTATTGTAATGTTTTTCATTTTAGAGAATCCTCAATGTTTAAAACATTTTAAAATCTACTTGTTTAGTTTCTAAAGAACAAGCAGAATCTGATTTTAAATGTTAGTGGATCATAAAATATCATTTTTAAAAACTAACATAACATGATGGAAATTTTGGTAGTTATTTTTTTCACTATAATTTTCTCACCAAATTTTGGAAACCATTTGTACTCATATCAGTTAGACATATACAGGCATGTGCTGTGCTGTGCTTAGTCGCTCAGTCGTGTCTGACTCTGTGACTCCATGGATTGCAGCCCGCCAGGCTCCTCTGTCCATAGAATTCTCCAGGCAAGAATACTGGAGTGGATTGCCATGGCCTCCTTCCGGGGATCTTCCCGACCCAGGGATTGAACCCAGGTCTTCTGATCTGCAGGCAGATTCCTTACTCACTGAGCCACGAGGGAAGCCCAAGAATACTGGAGTGGGTAGGCTATCCCTTCTCTAGGAGATCTTCCCGACCTAGATATTGAACCAGGGTCTCCAGCATTGCAGGCAGATTCTTTACCAGCTGAGCTACCAGGGAAGCCCCATATACAGGCATACCTTGTTTAAATTTGCTTTGCTTTATTGGATTTTTCACAAATTTGAGTAAATCTGCTAGGGCCATTTTTCCAACACCTTTTGTTCATTTTATGTCTTTGTCACATTTTTGTAATTCATGCTGTATTTCAAACTTTATTTTTATTAATACATTTATTATGCTGATCTGTGATCAGTGAGCTTTGATGTTACTATTGTAATTGTTTTGGGACTCCATGTACCACATACAAAACAGAGAACTTAATTGATAAATGTTGGGTGTGTTCTGACAGCTTCACCAATGGGCTTTTCCCTCGTCTTTCTGCCTCTCCTCCAGCAGACATCCCGGTTCCTTGAAACACAACTGTAATGAAGTTAAGCCAATTAATAACCCTGCAGTAATCTCTAAGTGTTCAAGTGAAAGGAAGAGGTATAAGTCTCTTGCTTTAAGTAAAAAGCTAGAAATGATTAAACTTAGTGAGGAAAGCATGTGGAGAGCCAAGATGAGCTGAAAGCTGTCCCTCTTGTGCTAAACAGTTAGCCAAGCTATGAACAGAAAGAAAAAGTTCTTGAAGGAAATTAAAAGTACTGCTTCAGTGAGCACATGAATGATAAGGAAACAAAACAGCCTTACTATTCATATGGAGAAAGCTTTAGTGGTCTGGTTGGAAGATCAAACGAGCCACAACATTTCCTTAAACCAAAGACTAATTCAGAGCAATGTGCTAACTCTCTTCACTTCTAGAAGGCTGAAAGAGGTGAGGAAGCTGCAGAAGAAACTTCGCAGCTAGCACACGTTAATTCAGGAAGCTTAAGGAAAGAAGTCGTCCATCAATGTGGCAAGATTTATTGTTGTCTTATTTTAAGAAATTGCCACAAGTACCTGCAGTAGCCACTGCCGAGATCAGTCAGCAGCCATCAACATCATGGCAAGACCTTCCACCAGCAAAAAGATTACAACTCACTGAAGGCTCAGATGGTAGTTAGCATTTTAAAGCAATAAAGTGTTTTTAAATTAAGGAATGTAAGTTGTCTTAATTAGGTACAATGCTATCCGATACATACTTTATTGTTGTCTAGTCACTAAGTCATGTCCTACTCTTTCAAGACCCCATGGGCTGCAGCCTGCTAGACTTCTCTGTCCATGGAATTTCCCACGCAAAAATACTGGAGTGGGTTGCCATTTCCTTTTCCAAGGGATCTTCCTGACCCAGGAATCTAACCCATGTCTCCTGCATTGCAGCTGGAGTCTTTACCACTGAGCCACTAAGGAAGCCCATCACATACTTCATAGGCTCCAGTATGTGTAGACATAATTTTATATGCCCTGGGAAATAAAAAAATTCATGTGATTCACTTTATTATCGCGATGAGTGAGTGAGTGAAAGTCACTCAGTTGTGTCTGACTCTTTGCTACCCCATGGACTATATAGTCCATGGAATTCTCCAGGCCAGAATACTGGAGTGATGGTAGCCTTTCTCTTCTCCAGGGGATCTTCCTGACACAGTGATCGAACCTAGGTCTCCCACATTGCAGGTGGATTCTTTACCAGCTGAGCCACAAGAGATGCCCAAGAATACTGGAGTGGATAGCCAATCCCTTCTCCAGCGGATCTTCCCAACCTAGGAATTGAACTGGGGTCTCTTGCATTGCAGGCAGATTCTTTATTATTGTACATACACTTTATTATTATATATACTCTTATTATACACACTTTATTTGATGGTCTGGAACCATTGAAAATGCTCAGTGTCTCCAAGGTTTGCCTGCCCTACAAAAAATAAGACTTCAAAAATATTGATAAAGTTGACAATTGGGTAAAAGTAAGTCATTAAACTATTGTTTCTACTTTGGAATATGTCTGAAAATTGCTATAATACTAAGCTTAAAAATTTGTTATGAGTATGAAACCAAAGGAAATGGGAAGTTTGTGTCTTATTGAGATTTTTTTAAAGAAAATATTTCTGAACATGGGTGGATCTAGGTTTCATGAATCTACAGCTTACGTAGTCTAGAGGAGGAGGTTCTCTTTAAAAAAAGAATTAAGCTCTTCATGTGAAAATGATTTTATAATACCATTTTCTATAGAAAGAATAAGTAATAACTTAGTTTTATTTTTGAAATGTCTAATCAATTTTGGGGGTTGGTAGTATGGAAAATCTGCTTTAAGCTTCATAATTCATTATCTGCAATATCATCTATAATTTTAGGGCGGTTTTACTTATTTAAATATTTATTTGAATCTTATTTTGCTTTCCACTTTTAAATTTTGATCTTTGTGCAGCCAAGTTTACCTCTGAACAACAAACAGGAATTGGTGTTTATTTTTTTAAAAGTATATTCTGTATTCTATGAGAACATTTTAAATAAGTTGATTCGTAGTAAGTCTAGACTGTTAAAAGTGAACAGTCCTTTGTGTTGTATGTAGTATGTTTTTAGGCAGGATGTCAAAGAAAATAAAAGGTAATATCCTCATGTGATTTTCTTTTTTTGTAGGAAATCAGTGAGGTTGAAGAGAAATGTAAAAAATGAAAACAAAAATACATGACTTGTTACTATAGTCCAAGGCGATGGCTCACTCTGTTTAGCACTGTCTCTGGAAGACAGCATAAGAGATTATGTACTCACAATGAAAGGGGTGTATCCCTAAATATCCTGTCTTTTACTAAGACCATATTGTGGGGGCAATTTTCTACAAATTTAGGAAAAAAATTTTAAAATTTCTTTTTATAATATTTTTAACCCCTTTATGCAATCATTTCTTTTTATTTCTGACCCACTCTGTAGAGTAAAATTTTGATTTGTGGACATGTTTCCTGCTCCACATTCTGCACAGTATTAGAGAAACTGCACCGTGGTGCTTTGCACATCTGCCAACACTCTGGCACTGCCTGTTGCCTACGTGACCAGGTTATGCTGTTTCTCTTGGCTCTAGTTTTCTCCTCCACACAATGAGGATATTGAAGCACCTGCTTTGACTACCCCAAGATTTGCGGTGAGAATGAGAGCCATGATGTAGGTTTGATGAGACTGTGACTTGGGAAGTGAAATCCAGGTGCTGTCCTTATGGTAATTGTTGTTATTGTCCCCTTATTTGTAGGGCTGTGATCATCTGATTGGCTATGATGATAAAAATCTGACTTACTCTTTTGTTCTCTGTTCAAAACCTTCAGACGATTCTCTCTATATTAATGTCTTATTTTTAAAAGTTATTTGGTTAGCTTTAACTTTGTGAGACTCACTTTAACTTGGTAAGACTCACATCCCCAAATAATCATTTGTTCATTCATTCATGGTCTTTACTGATAGTATATTTAATACCAGGTGTTGTGGTAGGCTCTGAGCATTGGAGTGATGAGCAGAAAAATAGGGTTTTGCTCTCTTGGCACTTACAAGTGCAGTAGGGAAGTGAGAATTAATCAAAAAATATTTTTTAAAAAACAACAAGGAAAGGAATGTGGTGCTCCTGTTCACCTGGCTTGCAGACAAGGATTTCTTAGCCTGAGATACTTAAGCTACAATCCAAAGGAAGAGTAGGAAGTGGGAAGGAGGGGTCTTATATAATAAATCTACCATCACTCAGCCTGGTAAAAACCTCATGCCTATTGAGAGTCCCAATCTTGAAGCTCTTGAGTGTTCCTGTCCTGTGTTGTCATTCCAACAGCAGGTCTTTTCAAATCTATAAGGTTTAAAAATCTTTTCTGTAGCCGTGAAACATATACATTACCATATGTAAAATAGTAGGTAGTGGAAAGTTGCTGGATAACACAGGAAGCTCAACCTGGTGTTCTGTGATAATAACTTAGAGGATGGGATGAAGGTTTGGAAGGAGGCTCAAGAGGGAGGGGACATATGTATACTTATAGCTGACTCACACTGTTGTATGGCAGAAACCAGGACAACACTGTAGGGCAATTATCCTCCAATTAAAAAAAAAAAATCTCTTTTTCTGGGATACAACTGACAGGTCAGAGTTTCCTATACTATATATTTCACTGAGTTCTTTAATTAATCCCAGGCTACTAGTGTTTTAGTAGGTGGGAAAATCTTTGTATCACGAAAAGTATGAAATGAAGTCTTACCGAATTACAGTTGGTTACTTAGTAAGGTGGCCATCCTTGCAGGGCATAGTTCAGCTTCTTAGCACACATACCAGTTTAGCAGCGTGTGCGTGCTCACTTCCATTGGACTCTGACTCCATGGACTGTAGCTTGCCCGTATTCCTCTGTCCATGGAGTTTTGCAGGCAAGAATACTGGAGTGGGTTGCTATTTCCTTCTCCAGGGGATCTTCCCGACCCAGGGATCGAGCCCACACCTCTTGTATCTCCTACCTTGACAGGTGGACTCTTTAACACTGATGCCACCTGGGAACTTGTATACAAATAGCTTATATGCTATTTATAAATAATATTTACATTGTGTATCATTGGAATGTACCCCTTTATTAAGATACTTCGAGAGAGCAAATCTTTTAACCTAATTCAAGAAATCCATTTTAATAAAATTGCACTATTTAAAGGATAATTGTAACTGGAAGAAACTCTGCCCCTTCACCCTTAAGCCTGGATATGTCCTTGCCCTTGACACATGAATATGTGTAACTACGTGGCCATGCTCTGATATGGCCAGTGGTGGGAGAGCTGCTTGCCTAAGGATTTGATGTGCTGAAGAAAATTCTATTTTCAAAACTCTCACTGTTAGTGTTGATGAGAATCAAGACCTGGAGTGCATGGCCCTTTACTGAAAGAATAACTTGATGTCTGTTGGAATCTCCAGGAGGCCCAGACCAAATTGCCTTGCCTACAGTAGCAGGGGGGTATTTTATTGAAAAAAACTATGTAAAAGTAGGGCCCTGGATCTGAAGGAAAAGAAGGTGTTGGCAAGATGTCTCTTTAGGGGAAAGGATATTAAAATTTTAAGAACAGAGATTTCTGGTATGTGTGAGCTTGCTTTCTATTCTAGATTGTCTCTAAATATTTGCTTTAAATTTATGACTTGTTGAAGTCCAACATGGAGCAGAGTGGACCAGAGAGAACAAAGACTGAGGTCGAAGATACAGATGTCAGAGAAAGGCTTTCTCCTCAAAGCACAGAGCTGAGCACTGAGCTGAGCCCCCTGTGCTTTATAGCAGCTTCCCACTGGCTATCTGTTTCACGTGTGTATATAAAGGCTACGGTTTTCCTGTGGTCCCTGTATGGATGTGAGAGTTGGACTGTGAAGAAGGCTGAGCGCTGAAGAATTGATGCTTTTGGCGGAGTTGGAGAAGACTCTTGAGAGTCCCTTGGACTGCAAGGAGATCCATCCAGTCCATTCTGAAGATCAGCCCTGGGATTTCTTTGGAAGGAATGATGCTAAAGCTGAAACTCCAGTACTCTGGCCACCTCATGAGAAGAGTTGACTCATTGGAAAAGACTCTGATGCTGGGAGGGATTGGAGGCAGAAGAAGGGGACGACAGAGGATGAGATGGCTGGATGGCATCACCGACTCAATGGACATGAGTTTGAGTGAACTCTGGGAGTTGGTGATGGACAGGGAGACCTGGTGTGCTGCGGTCCATGGGGTCACAAAAGGTCGGACACGACTGAGCGACTGAACTGAACTGAACTGAGATATGTCACCGCTGCTCTCAATTCGTCCCCCCTCCCCCCTCCCCCATCCCATGTCCAGAAGTCTGTTCTAAAACATAAAACCCAAAAACTTAACAAGGCTGTAATTTTCAGACCCTGGGTACGTGGCTTCCTGCCTCCAAAGTGTGTGCTGCACGTGGGGACTTTGAGCATCCTCAGCCCCACCTCCGCCCGGGGGCATTCGTCTGGTGCCTGCTCTGCCTGGCGCTCTTCTGCAGACTTAGGGGGTTGGAAACTGAGGCCCTGGAGGAAGTTAAGTGGTGCTGGCTAGTGTGTGTGTGGCAGAGTGGGTGTTGACCGACAGCTTTCATTCTCTCAGACAGCCTTTCCTCCTAACAGTTCCCAGGAGTGAGGTTTTAATATACTTTTGCAACCACCGTTTTCTCTAACTCTAAGCAAAAACAGGCAGAAAACCAATTTTCAGGTTCAGAAACATCCACCAGGGCTGGCGGAGCCTTCCTTTTGTTTCCTGACAAATAGCTTGTTGACACTGAAAACAAAAGGTGTATTTTCTGGCACTGCTTCCGGCTTTCCTTTTGACAAAACCAGCTGCTCTATGGACTGTTCAGCTTCTAGCATTCAAAGTCCAGTGGGTGGCATTTACGAAGGTTATAAGCATCAGTTATTTATGCGAGGGTTATTATTGGTGATTGTTAATTATATTCAATTTTAATGGGTAGCTGGGTACACAAGGTCAGATTATGGAAAGAAAAAGGAAAAGCAATGTTTTTTCTGACCTTTACTGAATTCTTTGTCTCACTGCTTGTCTGCCTGGGAACACCTGTTTCATTTAAATCCCTAAAATGGCAGTACAATTAGTGCACACCTGATTAATGGTAGCTGCAGACACATTCCCCCAACCACACACATATTTACACATCCTTTTCCACACATATGTGTGTGTCTTTGTGCCATGTATGGGTTAAGACTAGACAGAGATTTTGTTCTTCGTTGTATATTTGCCAAATGTGAAAGATAATTTCATTTAAATAGTTTGATTTTATACGGCTTTAAGAGATGCCTATGAATGAATCCTACTTTATTTATCCTACTATAATCAGAAATAGTATTTCTATCCTATGTATAGTTATTTTTCATAAAACAATACTCTTCCCGTTAAACAGGTTGCTCACTTTTCTTTGGCTAAAGAGCCGCTTCTTCCCAGGAGACCCTTGGCGGAAACTCATAGTGTTTTGCATTTTCATAAATGTCACTGATAAACATGAGTGAAGTCGATGGGCATTGTTTGTTCTTTAATTAGAAAAAAAATCTGCTAACAGATCTTGGCCAAATTGCAGTTGAAAAATCTGGATATTGGCTTCAATCCTAGAGTAGGTTATGATCCTCACTCGTTTACTTCTCTCAAAGATGCACTTCAGTGTTTCTCCACATCTCTATTTATTTTGATTACTTTGAGTTTAGAAACACAAGCAAAACCCTCTGGAATTCCACCTGCCACATACTGCTGCCTACTAAGAGTGATTCTAAAAATGCAATCTCCCTCTTCCTTCCTTTGCTTCTTTTTCTTTCTCTTTTGCACATATCGCCTTTGAACACTGTATAATTAATCATGTATTTTGTTTGTTGCTGTCCTTCCCCAATAGTATGCAAGATCCACAGTGGCAGTGTTGTACCCACACGTTCCGGGAAACAAACTCACTCAGAAGGACAATGCAGATAGTGGAGTGCAGTTTATTACACTGGCGGGCCCAAGACAGAGTCTCCTCTTAGCCAAGGGCCCCAACCAGTTTTTGTGAAAACCTTATATACCCTAAGTGTATGTGCCCAAACCCACCTCCCCAAATTCCCTGAAACTAATCTGAACAAAGGAAAAGAAAGATACAATCAAAGTTAACCTGTGATTCATATGCCTTAAGCCTGGGTAGTTAACAGTGGACAATTATCAATAGGCCTGTGGTCATACCCCAATAAGCATAATAAAATTTATGATTCTGTTCAGTTACACAGATAATTAAGGTATTCTTTTAGGCAATGGAGAGTCTAGGTATGAGCCCTGGGGTTCTTCTATCCAGGGGGCCTGGTTTTCTAGTTGGTATGTCGTTTCCATAGATACTGGGCGTTTAGCTCAAAGTCCACAGTCCTGCCCAAGATGGAGTCCTGCTTTCAAGATGAAGCCTGCTGTCTGTTTCCTCGTTCAGCAAGATTTTGTGTTCCTTCCATTCTCAGCTGTAATTCTACCAGCCTGAACTGTGCATGCACAGAGTAGGGGTTTAGATGAATCCTTGTTGCCGTTGAGTGAAAAATGAATGAGTGGATGAATTTTATGCTGGTAGACTGTAGTTATAGCTTTGTCACCAGTTCTTGTGTGAACCTGAAAAAAAAAACCCACCTAAACTTATTAAGGAAGATGAGTATTTTCCGTCATAGGTGTCATGGAGAATTTAAAGAAACGATGGATTCATGTCCCAGAAAAATGCATATATTCATTAAAACACGTTTACAGTGAATTTCAAAGATTTACTCGTGGACCCACATAAAAATTTCTTTGCAGCTCTAAATTTCTGATCAGCTCTCCTGTGTTCCTCCCACAGAAGAATTCCTTCTTGTTCCCACACCTCATATTGTCATCTCTTAAATTTGTTCATTAAATAATTTTTAAAGTACAAATCAAAATTTTCTGCCATTTTTGCTGGTGTGCCTCAAACTTAATACCATCTCCCATTTAAAATCTTAAGTGGACTATCTTACCCTCCCAATGAACTTTTAAAATTTTGCTGATGATCTGCTTCTCCCATTGAGTTAGTAGTTTCCACCTGCAATTACCTGTAAACATCAAAGAACTGGTTTTCTTGTTTCTTCCTTTAATGGTCCCTCCCCCCTCACTGTTGCCAACCAAACCAACCTGCTCACACACACTTTGTTGGTTCTTCAGTTGTGCATATGCCCTTGCCTTTCATTTCTTTGGATTTCTCATCTTTTCCAAACCTATATTCAAAGTGTGTTTTCTTTAAGAAGGCTTCCATCATTGACTCACTGTTAATTGTTCATATCTCTGACAGCACCCCTTGGTGATTAAATGTTTTTTTTGTTTGATCACTTTCTTTTTGAGTTATTACCCAGTTAAAACGATCTTTTGTCCCTCCCTTGATATTCTAAATTCTCAAAGGAAAAGAAATACACTCTTCTTTTCCTTTTATTCACCTGTTCTTCATATACTTATGAAATAAATATAACTGATATATTTCATCATATAAGCATATAGAAAATTATATCAATATTACCCTGTATGGTAATGAGAAGGTAAAGATACTTTAAAGGTGTTTCCTATCTTTTATATGGGATAAAGAAGTCAATGAAAGTGAGGGATGACACGGTGCATCATTTAATATTAAAATGATAAGTACCATGGCTGAAAGTTAAACATGAGCCTCTGGTTTTGCTGGTGTCTATTCTAATAATGGGTACCTGTGCTATATCATTCACAAAATATTTTGAATATAATCTCTGATATTTATAAAAAGGATATAGATGCTCCTTTTTTTTTTTCTTTTTATATGAGAAACTTGTTATCCAGAAAATTCAGACTGGCCTGCCAAATCTAAAACATGGCTTTATGAACCCATCCAGAGTAGGCGTACACAGGGACCACCCACTGATTAGACTCAAACCTTGGGTCTTGTTTTTTTCCATGAAGATGGTTCTCAAAGAAAAAGTTATTTTGTAGCTTTTAAAAGAATATGCAATGGTTTAAATAAAGTGGGTTGAGATAAATATCATTCATGACACTGGAAATTAAAATTCTATAAAGTTAAAATTCTATAAAGTTCCTTTTAGCTTTCTGTCTTGGAGTGAGAAAGAAAATGATTCATGAAGGAAGGTAACTATTTTTGAGGGGTAGGAAACTAAGTCACTCTGAAATTAGTGACCCATATAACCATTAAAAAGAAACCTTAGCACCTCAAAGCTTATTCATGTAAGAAAGAAATGGGAGTGAATACGTGTGATGTTTTGTGAAGTAAAGCATTTCCCCAGGAATTACAAAATCAGTTTTCTTTCTTTGGATGTGACAAAGATAGAAACTATTTAATGTTTAACGCTTTCAACTCTAATCCATAGTCCTCTAGTTTCCAGGACAAGCATTATCACAAATGTACAAAAACAGAGTACATAGGTTAAATTTTTTACTTTTATTTCAGGCTTGATGATTGGAAACATCATCATATATGTACACATTTTGTTTTTGATTTTAAAAATATTAACTTTTATTTCCTTTTACTCTGTTGAAATGGTTGGGAAGCAAAAACAGTCCCTTGAGACTAAATCCTTGTCTAAACTTTGTTGTATTCTTCCTAAATGTTTTGTGAGGAATTGTGTACTTTTGATGACTAGACTCAGGGAAGTGGATTCAGGTTACAATCAGATGCTTTCATAAACACGTGGTACTGTACCTTTCTCAGTAGGGAAAGTACCAATTAGTTAACCTTACTTCCTCCCTGAGAAAATTCCTTCAAAAGTCCCCTTCCAAGATGACTACAAAGGTGAGCAATAGCAACAACAAAGCTTTATTAAATGACCCGTACATGGAATTTCCTGGTTATTCTGTGACTGCAAGTCCTCCCTCAGATACTGGATGTGACATTGTGACTTTATCACACACTCTTTTCCTGTGAGCAGCCCTGATATCTCTGTGTTTTGGAGGACAGAAAAGTCAGCCTCATTTTTGGTCTCTACATTCACGCAGAACTGTTCCCTTTGGAGAAGAGAGTGGTTAGATTGAAATCTGTGGTCTGAGCCCAATTAACATTCGAATCTGTCCTGCGACTGGCCCAGAGCAGATAAGGCTTCTTCCTTAAATGCTTTGCCCTCCACGCTCTTTGGCAAGAACAAATAAAGGATTACGTGAAACACAGGCATTAAGTCCCACATTCAGTATAAATCAAAAGACTATATAAAATGCTCATACTGAGATACAATGTGTTAACTGCTTCATCAGCAAGTATTTATTTAACTGTTCCAAAAAGCATATCTGGTGTTATCAGACTCAGTCTTTATGCCAGGGAAGTCTGCAGCCTCAGGTGAACACAGGGACTAATCTCAAAATAAAAAGTAATACTGTGCAGCACTAGCTTTTGCGTGTGTCTTGCCAAACCGGAGTAGTGGCTGAGCACTGAAGGAATGCTAGGGAGGTGGGGTTTAAGTGATGCTACCACCAATAGTGGGAAGAGGATGTGTTTAGGTGGAGCAGAATTGATATAGGGAAGATAAGGCTGAAGAAATGGCTAGTGGCCACATGGAGGTAAGTTAATAAAGGTTTTACTCCATGAAAAAAGGGAACCCTTAAAACTTTTTTTGTGTGTATGTACTGGTGAGAGGTACCAGGTCATGTTTTCTGATGCTTAATCTAGTGGTGGTGGTGAGCAAGTGGGAGAGAGACTGAGCTGATGCATATAAGCTTGTAGCCATGGTGCCTGGCTCCTTGTGTGTGATCTGGAAGCAGGAGCTATTAAGATTAAAGGTAGCAGTAAAACATTTCCATAGTCCAAATGGTGATGATGCATGGGACAACGGTTGTGGTGGGGGAAATGGAAAGGAGGGAAAACTAACAGAATACATTGATCAGTATTATTATTATCTTTTTGTCCTTATCATAATAGGAGAGTGGGGAAAAGTGACAGGGTTAATTACTACAAGCCAAGAGGGATGCTGAGCCAAAGGGAAGGGAAGGGGAAAGGACATGAAAACTACCTGGACCATAGGGAACTTTGATAGAGGCTTTCCGGCAATGTTACTGAAGCACAGATTAGGGCAGGCAAGTCATTATAGAATCTCCATAGCTTAAGGGGTCATGATTCTAAGCCTTAGGTACCATAAATGGCTAAATATGATTATGAATGTACCCTGAAAACTGTAGGTATTTTGCAAAAATGTTAGTCTCGCTGATTCTCCCAAACCACACTGGTGGGGATAATAGGTGTTTTTTTATCCATAATAACCTGGGTTACTGTGATGACAGCAATAAAAACACCCCTAACCTGTGTTCCACCAGGGGAGTCATCTCCGAGTGTTTTCCCATTGGTGGCTATGCCAAGTTGATCTACCAACTTTCTTTTTTGCTATTTTTGGGGAGGATACAAGTGTTGGTAATAGAGATCTTTTTTTTTTTTTACAGTCTAGCTAGCTGTCTTTAGGAGAAGGAAATGGCACCCCACTCCAGTACTCTTGCCTGGAGAATCCCATGGATGGAGGAGCCTGGTGGGCTGCAGTCCATGGGGTGGCTAAGAGTCAGACATGACTGAGCGACTTCACTTTCTCTTTTCACCTTCATGCATTGGAGAAGGAAATGGCAACTCACTCCAGTGTTCTTGTCTGGAGAATTCCAGGGATGGGGGAGCCTAGTGGGCTGCCATTTCTGGGGTTACATAGAGTCGAACGTGACTGAAGTGACTTAGCAGCAGCAGCAGCAGCCGTCTTTAGAGTTTAAGGCTAGCCATCTTAGTCGTTAGGGAGACACTGGGAAAAGAAATGATTTGTTAAATTTCTAAACATTAGCCGGAAGTTACTGAGGATGAGTGTCCGCTTTTGAAAAGATAGGAGGAAATAACCCCCATCTTATTGGAGGTATGAGTGTCTACTTTGTGCCAGTCAGTGAGGCAGCACAGTGAGTAGAATAAGGCTCTAGCAAATGAAATGAGGAAACGGTAATGCAGACACCACATGTATCCACAGGTTTATTTTCCTAAACTTTGATTGATATCTATATTATTTAGGTGTTAGTTTTCAGTAACACTGCATACATTTTGTTTTTTTAAAAAGACACATTGTGTCTTTTTTGTAAAATATAGTCCAGTTAATCACACTATATAGCTTTAGCTAGCTTTATATACATTTATATAGCTAACTTAATATATACATATATATATATATAAATATATAGTTATTGCTTTAATTTCATGTAGAGGTGGGCATAATAAAGGACACAAACAGTACGGACCTAACAGAAGCAGAAGATACTAAGAAGAGGTGGCAAGAATATATGGAAGAACTATACAAAAAAGATCTTCACGAACCAGATAATCACGATGGTGTGATCACTCACCTACAGCCAGACATCCTGGAATGCAAAGTCAAGTGGCCCTTAGGAAGCATCATTATGAATAAAGCTAGTTAGTGGAGGTGATGGAATTCCAGTTGAGCTATTTCAAATCCCAAAAGATGATGCTGTGAAAGTGCTGCACTCAATATGCTAGCAAATTTGGAAAACTCAGCAGTGGCCACAGGACTAGAAAAGGTCAGTTTTCATTCCAGTCCCAAAGAAAGGCAATGCCAAAGAATGTTCAAACTACTGCACAATTGCACTCATCTCACATGCTAGTAAAGTAATGCTCAAAGTGCTCCAAGTGAGTCTTCAACAGTATGTGAACCAAGAACTTCCAGATGTTCAAGCTAGATTTAGAAAAGACAGAGGAACAAGAGATCAAATTGCCAACATCTGTTGGATCATCGAGAAAGCAAGAGATTTCCAGAAAAACATCTACTTCTGCTTCACTGACTACACTAAAGCCTTTGACCATGTGGATCACAACAAACTGTGGAAAATTCTGAAAGAGATGGGAATACCAGACCACCTTACCTGCTTCCTGAGAAATCTGTTAGGTCAAGAATCTACAGTTAGAATTGGACATGGACTAATAGACTGGTTCCAAATTGGGAGAGGATTACGTCAAGGAGTACGTCAAGGAGTATATTATTACCCTGCTTATCTAACTCATATGCAGAGTACATCGTGCAAAATGCCAGACTGGAAGAAGCACAAGCAGGAATCAGATATGCAGATGACACTACCCTTATGCAGAAAGTGAAGAAGAACTAAAGAGCTTCTTGATGAAATTGAAAGAGGAGAGTGAAAAAGCTGGCCTAAAATCCAGCATTTAAAAAACTAAGATCATGGCATCCAGTTCCATCACTTCATGGCAAATAGATAGGGAAGCAATGGAAACAGTGAGAGACTTTATTTTCTTGGGCTGTGAAATCACTGCAGATGGTGATGGCAGCCTTGAAATTAAAAGACCCTTGCTCCTTGGAAGAAAAGCTTTGACAAACCTAGACAGCATATTAAAAAGTGGAGACATTACTTTGCCGACGAAGGTGCATCTAGTCAAAGCTATGGTTTTTCCAGTAGTCATGTATGGATATGAGAGTTGGACCATAAAGAAGGCTGAGCACTGAAGAATGGATGCTTTTGAACTGTGTTGGAGTTGGTGTTGGAGAAGACTCTTGAGAGTCCCTTGGACTGCAAGGGGATCCAACCAGTCCATCATAAAGGAAATCAGTGCTGAATATTCATTGGAAGGACTGAGGCTGAAGCTGATCACCTGATGCGAAGAACTGACTCATTGGAAAAGACTCTGATGCTGGGTAAGATTGAAGGCAGGAGGAGAAGGCGACGACAGAGGATGAGATGGTTGGATGGCATCACCAACTCGATGGACATGAATTTGAGCAAGTTCCGGGAGTTGGTGATGGACAGGGAAGCCTGGCGCGCTGCAGTCTATGGGGTTGGAAAGAGTCAGACACAACTGAGTGACTGAACTGAACTGAACTGAACTGGTTGCTGTACTTCGCTTTTTTGGATTAGTAAAATGGACTACTGCCACCTGGTGGCGGCGTGGCCTAGTCAAGACTGGACCGGCAGAACAGAGATCAGTTCAGACACAGAGACCTAAGCTCACGTTCACATATTCACTTGTGTTCTATCATCTCCTCCAAGCCACCATGTCTAAAAACAAATATATCACTTGTCCCTTCAATCAGTTCTCTTAAAGTAAGTGCTATTTATTAAGTGTGAGTGTGGCCAGGAGTTGATCACTTTACACACATGATTATCCTTAATCTCAAAATAAGACTGCAGGGTAATGATTATTAGTCTCATGTACAAATGAGGAAATACAGGCATAACTCCGCAGTGAGGTGCTGTAGCTCTTACTTCTCACTACGCTCTGCTTTCTGATGTGCTGCTGAGTACGTTGTCCTTCTGTGATGCAGTTTTGATACCCTGGTGTCATGTTTGATCTGTCTGTTCAACTGCTCATCCGCTTTCACTCATTCCATACTCCTTTGAGATTTTTTTTGTAGCTTTCAGTTCTAACTGCCCAAATTTCTAGTCCAGATCTTTATAACGTGCAATTTTTTTTGTAGTATGTACCTGATTGACTTCTTTCAACATTTTTTGTAAATTAAATGTGAAATGATATAACTGCATCTTATTATAAACATCCAAATTACAGAGAAGAATGCAGAATAAAAATAGAAAGTCCTTTGTCATCATTTTTTATCTGTCCCTAATCTCCAAAGAAGTAAGCAAGTTTCCATGTGATGCTGACCCACATTTTGAGGATCATGCTCTATGAGATTCTTCTTTGATGTTTTATAACCTTAGGATTTCTTGATTTCTTCTTGGCCTTCACTGTTTGCTGCACATAAGAACTACAGCTTACAGAGAGAACTGAAAATGGCTGCGGTGGATGTACTCTTCCAGAATGCGGCCAGCAAGGGCTCTGAAGGCAGAACTGAGGAAGATGACAGTTCTGCCCGAGGCTCAGACCACAAATTAAGGAACAATTTTCACATGCGCAGAGGGCGGAACACGCTATCGGTTGCCCATTAGTCTATACAACAGCATACGCTCTAGTGATCACAGTCTATAGCAGATGCATCATCTTTGGGTATGAAAGATGGCATTATAATGCCACTGCATCCAGAAGACTAGTTGTATTCATTTTCTTCACTTCTTTTAACTATCTGTTTGCTTTTTGGCTGTGGTGGGTCTGCATCGCTGCACAGGGGCTTTCTCTAGTTGTGAGGAGTGGGGGCTTCTCTCTAGCTGTGGTTTCTCATTGCACTGGCTTCTCTCGTTGGGGAGCACGGGCTCTAGAATGTGTGGGCTTCAGTAGTTGCAGCACATGAGCACAGCAGTTGCAGTTCCCAGGACTTTAGAGGACAGGCTAGTAGCTGTGGCGTGCGGGCTTAGCTGCTCCAGTGCATGTGGGATTATTCCAGACTAGGAATCACACCGGTGTCCCTTGCATTGCAAGGCAAATTCTCTGAACCAACAGGGAAGCCCTATTTTTTTCACTTCTTGATGGTAGCTCAGCCAAGTCAAATTCCAGATATTAAGTGAGCTGATATATCCAGTTAAATATTCAGTTCAGTTCATTTCAGTTGCTCAGTCATGTCCAACTCTTTGCAACCCCGTGAATCGCAGCACGCCAGGCCTCCCTGTCCATCACCAACTCCTGGAGTTCACTCAGACTCACATCCATCGAGTCAGTGATGCCATCCAGCCATCTCGTCCTTGGTCATCCCCTTCTCCTCCTGCCCTCATTCCCTCCCAGCATCAGAGTCTTTTCCAATGAGTCAACTCTTCACATGAGATAGCCAAAGTACTGGAGTTTCAGCTTTAGCATCATTCCTTCCAAAGAAATTGGGATGGTCATAAAGTTTATTTGGGTTTTTCAACAAAATGTTATGGGAAGACCTGAACAAACTTTTATGCCAACTTAATTTCATGTATTTCATTGTTATTATCAATTTTTTACTGGTGTGATTTGCCTTGGAAAGTGAATGTCCAAGAATCCAGAATGGGTGAGACAGAAGTTGCACTCTGCAAATGTAGTAAAATGACCATATCTTTGACTATTTGATTTATAGAACTGTTCGCTTTTATGTATATTGGGCAGAGAAAACATATCATTTTATAAACTTGATTATCCAAATTACAAATGTAATGTTTGCATGTAAAACTTACATAATGGAGTGTTTATTCTTTAGAAAAATGAGATATAGGAGATATAGTTGTACTTCTAAGAATTTAATCTGCAAGATAAATTATAATTCTTATAGAGGTTTACATATTTACATTTGGACCAAACATTTTAATGTTGCTGGATAATTAATGCACTAGAAATCAGGAAAATGTATGGGATTGATCAGTATGTTTGATGCATGTTGCTTCTTTGCTTGAAATATTTGTCTGAAGAAATTTTGCCTTTGCTGGAAATGGAGCCTGAAAAGAAATTGCCTGAGTACTTTAACTATCAATTATTCTTTAGAAAAATGAGATATAGGAGATATAGTTGTACTTCTAAGAATTTAATCTGCAAGATAAATTATAATTCTTATAGAGGTTTACATATTTACATTTGGACCAAACATTTTAATGTTGCTGGATAATTAATGCACTAGAAATCAGGAAAATGTATGGGATTGATCAGTATGTTTGATGCATGTTGCTTCTTTGCTTGAAATATTTGTCTGAAGAAATTTTGCCTTTGCTGGAAATGGAGCCTGAAAAGAAATTGCCTGAGTACTTTAACTATCAGTTCAGTTCAGTCGCTCAGTTGTGTCCGACTCTTTGCGACCCTACGGGCTGCAGCACGCCAGGCTTCCCTGTTCATCACCAACTCCCGGAGCTTGCTCAGATTCATGTCCATCGAGTCGGTGATGCCATCCAACCATCTCATCCTCTGTCGTCGCCTTCTCCGCCTGCCTTCAATCTTGCCCAGCATCAGGGTCTTTTCCAATGAGTCAGTTCATCACATCAAATGGCCAAAGTATTGGAGCTTCAGCTTCAGCATTAGTCCTTCCAATGAATATTCAGCACTGATTTCCTTTATGATGGACTGGTTGGATCTCCTTGCAGTCCAAGGGACTCTCAAGAGTCTTCAACAGCACAGATCAAAAGCATCAATTCTTCAGCGCTCAGCTTTCTTTATAGTCCAAATCCCACATCCATACATGACCACTGGAAAAACCGTAGCCTTGACTAGATGGACCTTTTTTGGCAAAGTAACATCTCTGCTTTTTAATATGCTGTCTAGCTGGTCGTAATTTTCCTTCCAAGGAGTTAACGTCTTTTAATTTCATGGCTGCAGTCACCATCTGCAATGATTTTGAAAGTGAAAATGAAGTTGCTCAGTCGTGTCTGACTCTTTGTGACCCCATGGACTGTAGCCTACCAGACTCCTCCCTCCATGGGATTCTCTAGCAAAGAGTACTGAAGTGGGTTGCCATTTCCTTCTCCAGGGGATCTTCCTTGACCCAGAATCGAACCCAGGTCTCCCACATTCCAGGCAGATGCTTTAACCTCTGAGCCACCAGGGAGCCCCCCCAAATAGTCTGTCACTGTTTCCACTATTTCCTCATCTATTTGCCATGAAGTGAAGGGACCAGATGCCACGATCTTAGTTTTCTGAACATTGAGCTTTAAGCCAACTTCTTCACTCTCCTCCTTCACTTTCACCCAAGAGGCTGTTTAGTTCTTCTTCACTTTCTGCCATTAAGGTGGTGTCATCTGCGTATCTGAGGATATTGATATTTCTCCCGGCAATCTTGATTCCAGCTTGTACTTCCTCCAGCCCAGCATTTCTCATGATGTACTCTGCATATAAGTTAAATAAGCAGGGTGTCCATATACAGCCTTGACGTACTCCTTTTCCTATTTGGAACCAATCTGTTGTTCCATGACCATTTCTAACTGTTGCTTCCTGACCTGCATACAGGTTTCTCAAGAGGCAGGTCAGGTGGTCTGGTATTTCCATCTCTTTGAGAATTTTAAACATTAGCTATTACTCAATGGCATTTATCCATAAAAATCTATGTGTTTTTAAAATGTGTTTGCTTAAACTTTGTGTAAATGGCATTATGTTATGGATCATTCTTAAACTTCCTTTTGTCTCTCAACAATATATTTGCTTTAACTCCCATAGAGTAATCCATTTTATATGCATAGTTAAGTTTATGTATCAATTGCCCCAAAGTGGACATTTAGGTTGTTTCCAATTTTCAATGCGAGAATTCTTTAGTACATGTTCTTGTGGTATATTCCCTTGAGCACACAGAATATACAACCTAAACAGGAAATTAAGTAGTATACAAATATTCAGTTTTACCAGGTGTTGCCAAATGCTCTCTGAATGAATTGTACCAATTACCTTGCCACTAGTGTTAGTACTATATAAAGGTTCTTGTTTCACCTTTCCGCCAATGTCTAAATGTGAAAGTTTTAAATTTTGTCCAGCCTGAAAAGTGAAATCACTTCTCATTTTTACATTTAAATATTCTTAATATTCATAATTACTGGCAATAGATAAAAGCTATACTTCCTTTTTTTTTTTTACTGGTTATTAGGTTTTTCTTTTCTGTCATCTATCAAGTATATACTATGTCAATTTTTGTCATAGTATATACTGTGTCTTATTTATTGTTTTAGTGAATATAGATCTCTATATAATCTGAATAGTAATATTATTCTTGATTATATGCTGTGCAAGTAACTTTTCCAGGTCTGTGGCTTATATTTAAATTTCACTTCATGGCAATCTTGTTGTTAGTTTTTAATTGTAATGCAATAAATGTCATCAGTCTTTCCCCTTAAGGGTTATATGTCTTACTTCTCTTTTTGTATTGTTGAAGAAAACTTCCCTACTCCAATATCCTCAGAATGTTTTAAAGTTTGCCTTTTATATTAGGTCTTTAATCTACGTAAAATTATTGTGTATGCTGTAAGTAGCATCAATTAATATTTTCATATGGATTATGAATGGTACCAGCATCATTTATTGACTAATCTATACTTTCATCCAGAGAAGGCAATGGCACCCCACTCCAGTACTCTTGCCTGGCAAATCCCATGGACGGCGTAGCCTGGTAGGCTGCAGTTCATGAGGTCGGTAAGAGTCAGACATGACTGAGCGACTTCACTTTCACTTTTCACTTTCATGCATTGGAGAAGGAAATGGCAACCCACTCCAGTGTTCTTGCCTGGAGAATCCTAGGGACGGAAGAGCCTGATGGGCTGCCATCTTTGGGGTTGCACAGAGTCGGACACGACTGAAGCGACTTAGCAGCAGCATAGTTTCATCACTAATTTGTATGTTTGGTTCTGTTTGAGTTTTTAATTAAGTTCCATTATTCTATTTACTTATTTATGCAGTGATGGAAAAAATAAATTTCTATTTTTCCATGAATTTATTCCATCACCACCTTGGAACATTTCCAATCAGTTCAGTTCAGTCAGTCAGTCATGTCTGACTCTTTGAGACTCCGTAGACTGCTGCACGCCAGGCCTTGTTGTCCATCACCAGCTCTCGGAGCTTGTTCAAACTCATGTCCATCGAGTTGGTGATGCCATCCAACCAACTCATCCTGTATTGTCCCCTTCTCCTCCTGCCTTCAATCTTTCCCAGCATCTTTTCAAATGAGTCAGGGGAGTCTTTTCAAATGAGTCAGTTCTTAGCATCAGTTGGCTGAAGTATTGGAGTTTCAGCATCAGTCCTTCCAATGAATATTCAGTCCAACTCTCACATCCATACATGACCACGGGAAAAACCTTAGCCTTGACTAGATGGACCTTTGTTGGCAAAGTAATGTTTCCGCTTTTTAATATGCTGTCTAGGTTGGAACATTTCCAAGCCTTTTATAATTTCAGTTGGGCAAACAGTAGTCTATGGATATTAATTTGGTTCCTGTTATTGAATCAGTGTGGTTTCTGCCTTCGAGGAAATAGTAGGATTGCATTTTCTCTTTGCATTTAGGCATGAACATACAACTTATTTATCCATAGGCTCATTCTTGAGTAGAAGCTTTAAATAGAAGCTCCAGAAGCCAGCCTGTGATTTGCCACAGTTTCCAAGCCTATCTTCCTGGCCAGTCATGGAAGTGTGGAGATGGAAATTCTTTGGTAGACGTAGAGATGGATATAGCACAGATGAGTTTCAGGGGCTGTGCATCTGAGCACAAAATAAATCTCTGGTGTCTCTAAACCACTGAGACTTTGGGAGTTGTTCATTGCTCTAACAAAATCTGGCATTTCCTGGCTAATACAGTTAATATTATATAATTTGAAATTTGATAACTAGGAAAATGGTAAACAAACATCTTACTTTTGTCAGGAGGTAATTATATTTTAATGTCCTTTCCCCCCCAATTTCTTCCACTTCTTTCAATTATATCACCTTAGTGCGCTCATCCTCCCTGATACCTGTGATTTCTTCAAACAATTGGAGCCAATTTTGAGGGCCTCTCCCAGCCTGCAGTTCCTCACTCAGCCTGTATCTTTTCCTTCAAGCCTACATTTCCTTTTCAGTGCTTATATTTTAAAAGATGATAACTTGGAAAGATAAATGTTTTACCTAAAATCTTTAATGATAAAGATCAAAATTATGACCCCATAGTGAAAGTTTATTCCTGAAAATCTGGCCATCTCAGTTTCCTCTTTATCATATTGGTGCCTACTGACTTGACATAGTCAGTTTCAAACTGGCTCTGGTATTAATATCCATAATTTTTTGTTGGAGTTGATCACATTCACATGTATGTTCTGGAATGTTATGGATAAGAGGGTAAAGATAAGAAGTGGAGGGGACACTGAGAAGATACTACTCAGGCAGAAGTATCTTTTCCATATAATCTTTCAATGGATGAAGGGGCTTCCTTGATAGCTTAGTTGGTAAAGAATCCACCTGCAATTCAGCAGACCCCAACTCAATTCCTGGGTGGAGAAGATCTGCTGGAGAAGGGATAGTCTGCCCACTCCAATATTCTTGGGCTTCCTTTGTGGCTTGGCTGCAAATGGTTGGACACGACTGAGTGACTTTCATTCACTCACTCCATGGATGAAAACTTCCTTCTGAACATGCGAAATCATTTTACATTACTGGAGGAGTTGATAGTGATGGACATGGAGAAAGGTGGACATTAAAGCTCAGAGAGGGACTTCCTTAGTGGTCCAGTGGTTAAGAATCTTGCCTTGCAATCAGGGGACATGGGTTTGATCCCTAGTTGGGGAACTAAAATCCTATATCTCGTATGCTTTGGACAGCTAAGCCTGTGTACTGCAAAAATGAATAATAAAAAGAAGCAGCAGCAGAAGAAAAGCTCAGAAAACTACATTTTTGACTGTTCTTAGTTTGATGTGAAATATATGAATCCCTGGATTGAAATGTTTGCCTCCTAACACCTAGGAGGAGTTAGGAGAGTTAGAGGACAGTCTGATGGTGATGATGAGCAATTTTGGATCATGGAGCATGGCAGTCTTAACCACGTGGTGGTAAGCCCACCTTAGAAGCTTTGCATTTGACAGAAAGTGATTACAGTATTTCTCAGAAGAAGGCATGTGTGAGAAGGGTTGTCATAGCAGACACCACCCAAATTCCTATTTTTTAATGTATTAAAGACTCCTGATGAGGATTGAAGACATCCAGAAGGATCATGTCAAGTATCGAAAGCTACCATTTATACCTCTTATAGTTTCACTGAAAAGTATCAAGCCTCTGTGATATTGAAATACTTTCTTGACAAACTTCTTCCTCCTTAAAAAAAATGAATGTTGATTGGTTAATTAAAGTTTATCTTTCTCTCTTTTTAGATGGTTTTTTGGAGCAATCAAGAGAACAGATGCTGAAAAACAACTATTATATTCAGAAAATCAGACGGGAGCTTTTCTAATCAGAGAAAGTGAAAGTCAGAAAGGCGATTTCGCCCTTTCAGGTATGGGAATTGTTCTGTGTGATTTAAGTATAAATTTGAGAATCTGTAGGCATGTCCTTCTGTGTGAACATGGACATGTTAATTTTAAGTTCACCTTATTTTATCTTCAGAATAGTACCAACAATAAATGTACTGAACTGCTCGAATAATACAAAAATTAGGAAAAAAATTCTATCTATGGTTAGAAGTATCTGTAAATAGTTTCAAATACATACTCTCTAGTTATGAAATGAAAACTGTATGGATCTGCCTGTGTTTTCACACTTTTGCATTATCTACTAGCCTATCCTTCTAGAGAAATGATAAGCAAGAAGCAGAGTCTACACTTCTCAGAATTGATCTTGCTGTAATATATTTTTTTTA